>MU106800.1:0-84740 GCA_012274485.2 Sinapis alba | reverse complement strand
TCCAGGCACTATAGCTGAAGCTATGATAAGAGGGCTACCGATAATCTTAAATGGTTACATTGCTGGTCAAGTAAGTTCAACTTTTAAATACATCCCATTTGATATTCAGTTCAGGTTTTTGAACTTTGTGGTTATGAATGTGAGTGCAGGAGGCAGGGAATGTGCCGTACGTGGTGGAGAACGGATGTGGGGAATTCTCAAAATCACCAATAGAGATATCAAAGATTGTAGCGGAATGGTTTGCACCACGGTCGAGACAGTTAGAGATAATGTCACAGAATGCATTGAGGCTGGCTAGACCAGAAGCAGTGTTCAAGATAGTGCAAGACATGCACGAGCTTGTTCGACAGAGGAACCGTCTTCCTCAGCTCTCTTGCTCTGCGTAACATATATTGTAGTAACTATATTCATTTAAGCAAATATCTACTTTTTCTTTTGGTTATAGACAAAAGTGTAACGATATCACAATATTTTTTGTTGCCCTTAATGACAATGATTAAGGCCGATTAATCACTTTTTAATCATGATAATAAAATATATGTAACTCATTTTGATATAGTGCTACAACGCATAGTGATCTTGTTGTTCCCCTTTAAACTAAAAGGGAAAATATAATGTTTTAGAGGGGTTCGAACTTTGGATTTGACCCCAGAGAAACCACAACTTAAAAAACCTGACTTTTCAACAATTCCACTCCAAGTCCTTTAAAGCTTGACAAAGAAAAGTAACAAAGAAGACTAAGGACAAGGCGTGTGCATGCGTGATGCACATAGGATGACGTAGGGGATACTTGCATCCGAGGCTGGTGAATCATGAACGCATCACCACCATTCAGAACAGACACGTGCATTAGATATTATGTCTAACTTTTAGTTAGACTGACTCTTAATCAACTCAAGTCTTTCTTAAAGAATATGTAATATATTTCTATGCATACTATATTCATATTATGATGGTTCGTTACGTTGTGAAAACTTTCGGGTCAATCAATTGCTTGTTATCATCTTTTCTGTGGTCATAGTGATCTCTTTTTCCAATAATTTTATAAATGTTTTGAGCATTTGTGCACTATGCTCTCTTAGGTGCAGTGGTGGTGAGATAAAGTTATTGCAGATAAGTACGAGTTGAAATCAAATTTGAAGAAAGAAAACAATAAGGTTTCTGATAACTTCTTGAATAGTCCGATATGAAGAGATATACAAAAGAAGTAAACGTAAAGGTTACTGCATCATACTAATAGACGCAGATTAGTGACGCCATCACGTTGACGTCGCATGTAGAATATTCGGAAGAGAAGGTGTTAGCGGATGACTTAGAATAATCTTTGTATTATGTCTTACTACTCCACCTAGGACCAATAAACTACAAGTATCTGACCCTTTTTCCATCCATGAAAGACTTATTTAGTTAACTTTTCCATGAGCCCTAACTGTTTAATTCATCAACAAAGTTATCATAAATGGATCCTTAAGCCTGACCAATATCTTTGGTTGTTACTTGACCGATTCAATATGATTATATGAAATAGTTATTAGATCAAAGGAGTGTGCACAAAAAAAAAAAAGATCAAAAGGAAAAATAGAAACAAACTTATTCAATTCTTGTTGGGAAGAATTTTTCTCTTTAAAAAATTACTTTAACATTGTTAAAATTCATCATAGATGATGTATGTATTTTTTAATTTAAAAATCATCATTTAAAAAATAATATTTTAAATTTGTTTCTATTACGAAAAATAACCTAAGACGGATTGATAATAGTTTCAAAGATTTTTCTTCTATGATTCTTTCTTTGTCAATAAATAAAAAACACATGCTTATTTAAAAGTGTGTAATAATTTTATGGAACAACCAAATCTTTCAGAATCTGCACTGAATAGTGGTTAGTATTTTTTTTTTTTTTTGTATAACTGTGTGTTGAAAGAAATGGAATAATTGAATTAAGATGACACTAAATTATTCACTTTTGAGGAAAAGAAGACAAGAAAAAAAAACAGGTCGGTGTCGGAGCCGCCCAAGGTGGCAACTTGTTCACACCATAAAGCCTCACTCAAGTTGGAAGTCGCGGTCGAGTCCGGTCAAGATTTGTTACCCTTTCCCCGTGTGGGTCCTTTCTCTTTGTCCTTTTTCTCCACCAAAATTTCCACGTTTTTGTATTCTCCTCCACCAATTTTTTATTTTCTTCAACTATTTATTAATAATTTATTAGTTTTATATATATATATATATTTTTTGGGTTGAAACTCACCATACACCTTCCCATCGATAAACAAATGTCTTTCTCTAAAAATTAATCGAATGATATTGAGATAGGAGACGAGAGCAACAGAAACTTAAAACTATATTTTCTTAATAAATGAATCATGTACAAGGAGTGTATTTATATACAAGTATATGTGTCTCAGTATCTATACAAGTATATGAGACTTATTATACGTAATACGCCCCCCTCAAGCCTCTGGAACGGAAGACAGTGATGGTGAGTAGAGGCTTGAAACAGACATACGAGAGAGGATGGAGTGAAAAGGTGATGGATGAAGAGGTTTGGTGAAGATATCAGCATGATTATTTGCACTAACCACATGTATGAGCTTGATAAAACCCCGCTTGACTTGATCACGGATTGTGTGGCAATCAATCTCAATGTGTTTCGTGCGTTCATGAAACACAGGATTCGTAGCAATGTGTATGGCAGACTTGTTGTCGCAGAACAGTTTAGCAGTATTCTGAACCTGAATCTTCAAATCCGTAAGCAGCTGTTGTAACCAGATGAGCTCACAAGTTGCTAACGCCATGCTTCGGTACTCTGCTTCTGTACTACTCCGGCTCACGGTCTGTTGTTTCTTGCATTTCCAACTGATCAAGGATTTGCCAAGATAAACACAAAAACCAGTAACAGACCGGCGAGTGTCTGGACAAGATGCCCAGTCTGCATCAACAAAGGCATTGAGACAGCACTCAGAGTCAGCAGCATAGAACAACCCTTGACCAGGATTAGATTTCAAATAACGCAGTATGCGTTGAGCGGCCTGAAAATGAACATCCGTAGGAGCTGATAAGAACTGGCTCAGACGATGAACAGCATATGTAATGTCAGGGCGAGTAATGGTGAGATAGAGAAGACGACCAATCAACTCTCTATACGAAGTAGCATCAGTTAAGGAAACTCCAGTAGATGAGCTAATAGGGAGAGATGGATCCATTGGAACAGCACATGGTTTAGAAGCAAGTAAGCCACTATCAGCTAGGAGGTCAAGAGTGTACTTCCTCTGTGAAAGAGCTATACCAGTGGAGTTCCGAGCAATTTCTAAACCAAGAAAGAACCGTGCTGGTCCCAAGTCTTTAATCTTGAAAGACCGATGAAGAAGAGCCTTGATATCATGAACTGCATCCGTATCATTGCTAGCAATAAGTATATCATCGACATATACTAGCAATGCAATAAAGGAAGAACCATTGATCTTCACAAAAAGAGAGTGATCACCAGGAGAAGGAGAGAAGCCAGCATCAAGCAAAACAGTCGAGAAACAATTATACCACTGTCGAGATGCTTGTTTGAGACCGTAGATAGATTTATGAAGCTTACACACCGGATTTGGTGGTAAAACTTCTCCTGGAGCTGCAGTATATCCCAAAGGTAGGCTCATATAGATTTCCTCATCGAGATCACTATGCAAAAAGGCATTAGTGACATCCATCTGATCTAAAGACCAACCATGAGCAGCTGCAAGACTAAGAATAAGCTTCACACTCGTCATCTTAGCAACAGGAGAGAAAGTATCCGTATAATCAAGGCCTTCTTGTTGAGTATACCCTTTTGCAACAAGACGTGCTTTCAGTCTTTCTACAGTGCCATCAGCATTATACTTGATCGTATAAATCCATCTGCAACCCACGACATTTTTCCCGGGAGGCAGAGAAACAACCGTAAATGTGTCATTGCGTTTCATCCCATCAAACTCCACATTCATTGCTTTAGTCCATGACACTGATTTCACAGCTTGCTTAAAAGATGTAGGTACTGTCTCCAAGGAACAAGTAAGAATGGCATCTTTGAAAGTATGGGAAAGTTGATCATAGGACAGGACAGAGGAAAGAGGATATAAAGGAGTAGAGGGGGAAACAATGATATTAGAGACTGAGTGATCTTGTAAGGCATGATCCATGGATATTAAGGAACAATGATAATCCGAAAGATAAGTGGGTGCTTTACCTGCTCGTCGTGGCCGAGCTCTGTCCTGTGCAGCCTCCATTGGTACAGAAGTCACAGTCACTGGTACCAAAGGAACAGTTGGAACCGACGATAGTGAAGATGCAGGAGGATGTGCATGAACAGAGATGTCAATATCAACAGGCAAAGGCAAGATTGATTTAGAAAATAGACTATCAGGATGAGATGCAGAAGTTATACTCTTGAAAGGAAACGCAAGTTCATGGAACACAACATTGCGAGAGATAAAAACAGCATGGGTATCAAGATCAAGAACCTTATAGCCTTTAAAACCTGATGGATAACCAAGAAACACACATGATTGAGCTCTAGGAGTGAACTTAGTTCTATCTTTCTGAAGCGTTGATGCATAACACAAGCATCCAAAAGACCTAAGAAAAGCATAGTCAGGTTTCTTTCCAGTCAATTTCTCATACGGAGACACTTTATTCAACACCAAAGAAGGAGTTCGATTGATCACAAAAACAGCAGTAAGAACACAATCGCTCCAGTATTGAATAGGAATATTTGATTGAAACATGAATGCTCTTGCTACGTTTAAAAGATGCTGATGTTTGCGTTCAACAACAGAGTTTTGCTGAGGGGTATAAGCACACGAAAACTGATGTAAAATGCCATGCTCTCGTATCAAATTTGAAAACGCAAGTTCCTGAGCATTATCACTACGAATCATTTTAATATTTGCCTGATACTGAGTACGCACAAGCTTAACAAATGAAGGTAAAATGATAGAAACATCGCTTTTTGATTTCAACATATAGATCCATGTTACACGAGTATGATCATCAACTATGGTAAGAAAATACCTATAACCTTCAACAGATTCAGTTGAAAAAGGACCCCATATATCTAAATGAATAAGATCAAAAGGTGCCTTAGACATATTATTTTGATGAGGAAATGGAAGTCGACGTTGTTTAGCTAAAGGACAAACAGAACAATGAGGGAGATCAACTAGAGAAGACTTATCCAAAGAAAGATCAGCAGACATATGTTGTAACTTGGCAGAAGATGGATGTCCTAGGCGATGATGCCATAGAGAACCATCAACCTTCAAGGATCCACAGAAGTTTACATTCGGAGAAGCAAGTTGTTGATCAAGAATGTATAAATTGTGAATCAAGGAACCTCTACCAATCATCAAGCCCTGAGTATGCTCCTGAATATGACACGAATCAAAAAAGAAATGAGCTGAATGATGATCATGATGTAACAAACTACTTACACTAATGAGATTAAACCGAAAAGATGGAACGTGTAAAACATTTGACAATATCAAAGAATCAGACAAATGGATAGTGCCAGTGTGTGTAATCGGTTCCTTAGTTCCATTGGGTAAAGAAACTGTAACCCCTGTAACAATAGAAACCGAACTGAACAAAGCCAAGTCAGAACAAACATGTGTAGTAGCTCCACTATCAATGATCCAAGAACCCAAAGGTAAATGAGTAGAAAGAGAGGAAAGGGTTTGATGTTGAAAGGTTAAAGAGTGATGTTCATAGCGAAGACTAGTAGAAGGAAAGGAGACAGTACCACTTGAAGATTGAGCAGCAGTAAAACCAGCATCTGTAATGGAAGCATTCACCAATGATTGTGAAGAAGAAGGAGAAACCGAATCAGCAACACGGGTATGACACTGCAACTGTTGGATAAGATGCTTGACTTGATCCGGATGAAAAGAGCTCAGGTCCAAAGCCATAGGAGTAGCAGTCGAAGAAGCAACAGTAACATTGGCAACATTGTTAGACTTCGAAAACGACTGAACAGGCTTGTTATGATCAGACCTGTGAGATGCTCCAGACTGTGAATTTTTCTGTGAATTGTTGTTGTTGTAAAAGCGATGGCCAGGAGGATATCCATGTAACTTGAAGCACTTTTGAACAATGTGACCAGCAACCCCACAGTGTGTACAAATAGGACGTGGTCGAGCTCGATAGTTGCTGTTCATAGTTGCACAAGCTGTATTCTCAGAAGATCCATTGTAAACAGAAAGATCAGACTCATGTGAAGAGTTCTGAAACACAACATTATCAACACGAGTCACAGGTTTAAGATGCTTCTGTCTTTCATCTTGAGTAACCATGTTAAACACTTCCTCCATAGACGGAATAGGCTTCAACATAAGAATGTGACGTCGAGTAGCTTCATACGCCTCATTCAAACCCATGAGAAACTTGGTAACACGGCTTCTTTGCTGCAATTTTTCCCAAGATAAAGCCGCATTACACTCACACTTACCACATGTACACACCGGAAGATCAACATAGTTTTGATACTCCTCCCATAGTGTGACAAGTTCAGTATAGTATGTGCTAATATCCATAGATCCTTGCTGAATCGTGCTTAAGCGTTGCTCAATCTCAAACACCCGAGGAGCATCATCTTGCTTGAAGCGAGACATCAGATTCTTCCAAATGTTCTCAGCACTAGACATAAACAACAAGCTTTGACCAATCTTCTTGGAAACAGAGTTCATCAACCAAGTAGAGACCATGTCGTTACACCTAGACCAAGCACCAGAATCTCTATGATTAGCAGGAGGTTTCAAGATCGTACCGTCAATGAAGCCCAATTTGTTCCGTACATTGAGTGCCATACGCACAGAGCGACGCCAAGCATGAAAATCAACACCAGAAACGAGACGATCAGTGACAAGAACCAAACCAGCATGATCCGAATTATGAAGATAATAAGGATTATCATATTGATCAACAATCACGCGAGAGTCGTTCGAAGGATTCGCCATCACGCGAAGAAGAGCAAGATTCCGAGATAAACTTCAAAGAAAACGAAGCAGCTGAAGTCAAATCGGAGCTCAATCGGAACGAAATAGAGAACGACGAAACGGATGAACTCGAATCGGAAGTGAATCTGAACTCGAATCGGAAGAAAACGAAGCTCAAAGAAACACGAAACAGAGGACGACGACGAAGTAGATAAGTGCGATGAAAGCAAATGCTTGAATCAAAAAAGAAACAATGAAATCAATGATCAAACAAGGAATCGAAACACTCATGATGTGAATCAAAGCTCGAGATCAAGGAAAAATGGCGGAAATTCTGTTTCGCTCTGATACCATATTGAGATAGGAGACGAGAGCAACAGAAACTTAAAACTATATTTTCTTAATAAATGAATCATGTACAAGGAGTGTATTTATATACAAGTATATGTGTCTCAGTATCTATACAAGTATATGAGACTTATTATACGTAATAAATGAAGAGAGAGGGGTTCAAAGATAAGCGTTAATAAATCATGAATATATCTACATTTATACAGCTATTGTCGTGTATTCATTTATGGATCTAAATAATGACATAGAAAATTAAGAAGAATAGTCAATTACTACTCATTTTAAAAAAATTACACAATTTACAAAGAACATTCGATGTAAATGGTTTTTTGTTATTCCTTAAATTTTAAAAAATTATAAAATAAAAATATTTTTATTAAAATTAATATGAAATAAAAGTAATAATTATTTATTATTTATTTTGTTTTTATCATTCTTTTCTTAGTTATTCATACTATTTTTAATAGTTATGAGCCTACAAGTATTGATTTTGAATGCTACCTTATAAATATAATCTCAACAACTAGGACAAACAACTGCAAAATAAATACAGCTTACCATAAAAATTTATCAGAAAAAAGCTTACCAAATTTTTCCTTACTTATTTATATTAATAAACGAATTATATAATAATAAAAAAAGAATTGCCGACCTCTGATTCAAGAGTCAATAGGTCAAGCAAGTCAAGGGAAAGTTCGTAATTGTTATGGTCACTATTATTATTTTTAAATAAATTTCACCACACTGAAAAGAATAATTAAAAGGAAACACGGATCCGACCATATTGAAATTTATGAATGACGTCCAAAATTTTCTTCGAACGCATGGGACACTGCCGCAGCTATTGTTGATTCTTCCTAACTTGTTTGTTTTTTTATATAAACTCATTGATCTAGCCAATCACTGTAACCCCATCACCAAAGTCTTTAATGTCTTCAGACTTTATCGAAGACAGCTTTCTAGATTTATCATCACTTTGCCAACGACTTTCCAAAAAAAAACTATTTTATTTTAATTTATTTCTTAATGTTATGCACATTACTCTTTCTAGTTTTGTATATATATAAAGAAGCCACTACTCATTTACTCAGACCACCAACTTGCGACTGAAGAAAGCAAATCCAGACTTGGTTTGTGTCTTTAAAACATTAATAAAAAAACCTTTTTTAATGGACTGTTCTTCTCTTCTCGACCTCAACATCAACCCTTTCGATCATAATTTCCCGGCGAAACTTCCGGTGAGTTCGCATGATCTATAATATATCCTTAGTAACATTTATTTATGTTGGCTCCAGGGACTGTTGTAACTAATCATGTGTTCACATTTTCCAGAAGGAGGAGGTTAAGGTTTCGACTTCTGATGATTTGGAAAGGAAACAGAGGGCAAGTGAGTTAAGAGAGGAGCTAAACAGAGTCAACTCAGAGAACAAGAAACTAACTGAGATGTTATCAACAGTCTATGAGCACTACAACGTATTACATCATCAGTTCGAGAAGCTTCAGAGTAGACAAAGCTCTGTAATGGATCAGATTGAGCAACCGACAAAGAAAAGAAAACAAGATACGGATGAGTTATTAGTGTTTCCTAATGGACTAAGTGCCAGTGGTGGAAAGTATGAGAACAGCTCCAGCAACGAAGATCATCATCAGCTTCTTTCATGTAAAAGACCAGTAACTGATAGCTTCAACAAAGCAAATGTTTCAACAGTCTATGTGCCTTCTGATTCTTCCGACACAAGCTTGGTAAGTGTTTATCTTTGTCTGAATTTATTATATTGATATTGTTGTTTATGTTTGTTATGGAGGCATAAGAGTTAAACAGATTGTTGTTTTACTTTGCAGACAGTAAAAGATGGGTATCAATGGAGGAAATACGGACAAAAGGTTACAAGAGATAACCCTTCGCCTAGAGCTTACTTTAGATGCTCGTTTGCTCCGTCTTGTCCAGTAAAAAAGAAGGTATTGAGTTTGATTTTCATTTGTAAATGTGTATCTCTGCTTATTCAGCTATCTAATGATGATATGTGGCTTGTGTTGTTGTTGTTCAGGTGCAACGTAGCGCAGAGGATCCGTCCATACTGGTAGCTACATACGAAGGGACGCATAACCACTTAGGTCCAAACGGTTCTGAAGGGGATGCTACAAGCCAAGTTGGATCAAGCACTGTGACTTTGGATCTGGTTCATAGTGGTCAGGGAACGATGCAAGATGTTCTTGTTCAGCAAATGGCGTCTTCGCTAACGAAAGATTCAAAGTTTACAGCTGCTCTTGCGGCTGCTATATCAGGGAGGTTGATGGAGCAGTCTAGAACATGAAGCTAGTTTCAGTAAAATGCTTTTGTTTTGGTTTCTCATCCTTAGAAAAATTAATGGCGTTTCTCTTTTTTTTTTTCCTTTTAAATTAATGTATCTCTTAATCATGGGCAAAAAGATGGAAACTTAAGTGTATATAAGAACTAGGAGTATAAGCAAATGGTAAATCATAAACATTTAAGAGAATTTTAATGTTATTAGTTTCTAAATGGTTAGACGAATGTTATTAGAGAAACAAGTTGTAAACAATTGTTCTGCTTATTATTTGTATATGGTTGATCACATAACTTCTTTTATATAACGCATTTAAATCTATAGAAGTATATTCTTTGAAATATTTTAAAATTTATTTGAAAATCATTTTCGAGAAGAAAACATTAGCAAATGATTGGAGAAGATTCCTAACAAACATTCAAATAATCAAAGTTTCCCTCCTTATTTTTCTCTCTGCTCTGCAACTCTCGTGATTCTCATTTATTTCCTTTCCCCATCTGTTCATCGTTCCCTGTTCCCACCATTATCAATGTCAACCCAATCTTGGTCCCTCCAGCCACCAAACCTTCTTCCTTTTTAAATCCCTCTTCTATCTCAAACCTCAAAACCCATGATTTGTATTCAATGGAAGGCCATGGACACTCGCCGAGGAGAAGGGGAGATGGTTGCATAGTCGTCCAGTGTTACACGCCTAGGAGGGTCGTGTCTCGGTTGCTTTCTGGTCTCAGAAGTTCCAAGGGGAAGAGAGAGGCAGGGGAGGTACAAGATGAAGCAGATAAGGGAATGCACCATTTGGCACGGTGTTCAACGAAACGCATCAACGATAGTAAGCTGTTGGATAGAAAGCCAGAAACTAATAGATTTGGTGAGAAGTTTTTATCATTTTAGTTGAAATGGCCTAATGTGATTTTTATTTGGTGGGTTTTGTTATTATACACGTATACTTGTTAGATTTGGGTTTGTTACGAACTTCCACCTTAAAACTAATTGGTGATAAGTGAATTGGTTCTAACCCTTTATATATTAGTTAATGTCTGGGATACTTTATCCCTAATAATATTTGGCTACATCATAGTTTATGAAGTTTTAAATATTTATCATTGTGCAGAAGCACCTTTGGAAATGGGGATAGGCTCATTCTTGCTGTATCTTGTTGTTGCAAGTAAAACTGAGCTAGACAAAATGGCAAACCTGAGAACGCAAATGGAGATGCTTCTTCTAAAAGCAAAAGAAGAGTTGCAGAAGAATGATGCATATGCAAAAGAGGCAAGAGGGAACCAGTTTTCTCCTCAAGTCATTTCGAATTTGGCATCATCCATTTTCGAAGGGTCTTCATCAACAAGTGTTCTTCAGGAAGAGAACTCTGAATGTGAGGTCTCAAAACCAGAGGATAGACATACAAAGGATCAGATTCAAAGGCAACGCAAACTTAAAGTATCACACAAACCAACTTATTATATATTTTTTTATATTGGCTATGAACAAGCTCTTGATGGAAGAACTCGAACTCTACTCTTTTTTTGGGTGTTTGTAGGACAACGAGAATCATGTACCAGAAGAGATGGTGACAGATGAGAGATACGGAGTTTGTCCATATGAACTTGAGAAGAAGCTGCATGAAGTACTAGAGACAAGGCAACAAGAAGAGTTACTGAAGCTTGAGACTGCTCTGAGTCGCGTTGAACGCAGACTACAGGAGAAAGAAACTGAGGTTTCATGGTGGAAAGACGCAGCACGCTTGCTTGCTCAGCGTGTTCCTGAATCTTCTCGAGCTGGACTAGAATGGTGCAACCCTGAATCTACTACTTCAGTAACATATTCGGAAGACTTTGGTCCAGTTTCACCTAGGTGATTGATTCATTCTGTAAGAGAAAGTGTGTAGCTTTGCTGTTACAACAGCTTGTATGATGAGTTCTTTAGTGTTTCCACTGCATAGATATCACTAAAATCACTATCCGAGGTAGTATAATTGCATTGTATCTGTATCCAATCAAGCTCCTTTATAAATCTACACTGCATTTTCGAAATTATAATGTTTTGAGAGTTTTCTTGTGGCATAGTTCAGCTTTCTATATATGCATAGGTATATTAATGTTTGATCATGTTTCCTAATCAAACTACCTTAGACTCGGCTTCTAAAGGCGTTACTTGTGAAACAGTGTGAGAGAGATTTGTAGAACAGACGATATATTAGACATTGCGTACAAACATTTCAAGGCGTTTTATCGATCTTTCTCAAGCTTAGATAGGAAGCTCACGGTGGATGATTAGCTGCTGCCTGCTAAAGTAGTTGACAAAATCTTTGTCTTAAACTTCTTATTATGTTATTACATTACAAGAAAACAAAAGGTGCCGACACGAATACTAAGCAGATGAAGCACTAACAGAAAAAAAAATACAAAAGCAAAAAAGAAGAAGAAGATTATAATAAACCTACTATTTGTTTTAGGTTCTTGGATGTATATCTTCCGGTTTAGCCTCTGGCTTCTTCTTAGCATACATGTACATGACTGCACCGGAGATAGCTAACCCTGCGATAGCCATGTTGGTGTAACTGTATGGCAAGTTCCAGCGCCGGTGCACCGTATGCGCTGTCTTCCTCCACTCATTTTCTCCAGCCATTTGTGTCCCCTTCAGTTTCTTCTTGGGACTACACAACAAATACTAAATCGTGCTGTGTTAGTAGTAACTCGGTTTTGGAGATAGTAGAAGTCATGAAGACACGTAGTGTACTTGAGTTTCATAATGTATCTCACTAAGGAACACCTAGCTGTCTCTGTGTTATCTGTAATAAACGTATTACACAGGTGTCACGCCTTGAGAATCGTTAAGTAATAATAGCCAGGTGCTAAAAACATAGCATAGATTTATGAGTCATTTACATCGTAGGACAGTTTTTGAGTTTTTATAACAGTATAAGACACTTTTCACTCCTAACACACTTTTTCTTAACTTGTTCTCTTTTTTTCCAACTAAATTATAACTAAGATATAATTAGTAGGACCCACACATTAATATCATCTCTTCATCTGATAACTTAACGCGACAAAAACAACGGTAGGGAAAACGCGACGAAAACGACGGTGAGGAAAACGCGACGAAAGTGACGGTGAGGAAAACAACATCGTTGCAAGATGTCAAAGAATTTAATCACATATTGAGAAAACAAAATGTTACGGAACAGTCGGAGAGCTTTGTTGGCAACAACTTTAAACGGCGAGTCCATTCCGACATAGATTTACCGCAATCCGCATTGTTTCCTCCTAGTTGTGGCCGTCGTGCTTGGAACCAGAGTTGTGGTCATCATGCTCGAATCTGAGTTGTGTCTGCCGGAATCATCATCGCTTTTGTCTCAGATCGAAGAGAAAGCTTCACCACCGACAACAATGGTCATTTTTTGGTTATTTTCACATTTGGTCCTCTAACTCTTATGTGTTCTATAATTTGTCTCAAACTTCTAAAATGTGCAAATTTTTCAGGAATTTGATCCCGAAACTTTTAGTTGTGTAATCTA
Organism: Sinapis alba; assembly: GCA_012274485.2. Lineage (NCBI taxonomy): Eukaryota > Viridiplantae > Streptophyta > Magnoliopsida > Brassicales > Brassicaceae > Sinapis > Sinapis alba. The sequence continues at coordinate 71,614 of MU106800.1, read as the reverse complement.
TACCAAGGGAATATTATAATTTTGTAACATTGGTCCATATAGTTGTTTTATTTAATTTTTGTTCCAAATATTTTGAATTTGCAAATAATTTTTTTTATTTGGTTTTATTCCAAATGTGTATTTTAACCTCAGTTATATGCACTATATATATAGATATATATCATCCTTAAAATAATTAAAATAATTAAAATAAGCTAAATAAGATGATTAATATCATTAAATTATAACATATCAAAAGTGTAAGTGTCATTTGTTGTGTACATTGTTGTAATGATAATTTACCATTTCAAGTTGTAATAGATGAATAAATTCTTTTTAAAACAGTAATTAGATATATATATCATAATTAAAAATTATGATTGGTCATACATGTAAGTATGTATGTGTACATGTGTACAGATTTATATGTGTACGTAGAAAGATTATTGTTGTGTGTACAGTTGGGGTGTGTACAGTTGGGTTGTGTACACTAAGTGTCGAGTACACGTGTACATCAAAAATGAATCAAAAGAAAAGTAGTTGTTTGTGATAAGTAGTGAATTCATCAAGATTTATGGTGAAACTATACACATATAACACATGATGAAAACATGCTTTCATGTAGAAAGAATGGTGTTTGTAAACACTTAGGTTGTGTACGTCATGTGATTTGTACATGTGTACATCGATGTACATCGATAATAAATAAAAAATAGTAATTGTATGTGATAAGTAATGAAGCCATCGAAGTTTGTGGTGAAATTGTAAATCTATTATAGGTGGATTATCTGTTTTAAATCAAAATACCAAACTAAATAACTGAATAGATAAATTCAAACTAAAGATGACGTATATAGAATGAAAATAAAGTTTTACCTAATATGTGCCTTCTAAGTCAAACCTTACAAACCTAGCTTTCAATGCATAAATAGTGTACAATAATCACATGTGCACTAGTTAATTGGAAAATAATTCACATGTACACATTGTAAAAAAAATCATCAAAATCATATATTATATTTTTGGTCATAAACCATAAATTATATTTTTTAACTTAACCTGAAACTTAAATTTTTCCTTCAAAATAAAAATGTTTATTTTAGCAAAAATTTTCTTGTCACGTCGATTTATTCAATATGCAAACTTTCTTCTATGTAGAGAGATTATTGTTGTGTGTACAATTGGGATGTGTACACCATTGTGTCAAGTACACGTGTACATCAAAAATGAATCAAAAGAAAAGTATTTGCTTGTGATAAATGACGAATTCATCAAGATTTATGGTGAAACTGTACCTATATAACATATGATAAAAATATTTAAGAAAACAAACAAAAATAAATCAAGTCAAACATAAAATGGCTTATATGAGAATAAATGTACACATAGATTTGAGTGTTATTTTTATCTAATGATTATAATAATTTTACCATTTGATTTTAGTTTATTTAGTCATATTTGGGATATTTTTAGATGTCTCATGTGGATTTTGATTTTAGTTCATTCATTATAACTGGCAACATGTACACATGATAAAAAAAATATCCAACAATCTCTTTTTAGTATGAAAACATGCTTTCATATAGAAAGAATGATGTTTGTAAACATTTTGGTTGTGTACACCATGTACAACGATTCATGGTATACGCATATTTTTTTATTGTCCACATGTACAACGTTTCACTAAAAAACACATGTACACCAAATTGGACATTGCAAAAATCATGATAATTGATGATTTAAATGATTTTGAGTATCTTATTTTAGTTATTTTATAAGTTTAAGGAAAAGTGCATATTTGTAAGTTTATGGTCAAATAAAAAGGACAAATCTGTATATTCAAGAGTTTTGGGTAAAATTTGACAATAAGGCTAAATATAAAGGGCATAATGTGAAAATAAAAGAAGTTGTTTGGGTAACACTTGCTCGATCCCGATCTCAGACTCGAGTTTCAGTTCGCCATGGGAAGAGCTCAATCAAAGCAAAGGATCGTCGCGAGAGAAGGTCTCGGGGGTATGATAAGGTTGCGGCGACGACCTGAAATCGCTGAGAATATCTGGAATCATTGAGAACAAAGGGGACTGTGGCGGATTAGAGATTATCGCGGCATATTGGAGTTTGTCGGCGGAGCTTGATTGAGCCATGGATCTCTGACTTTTCAAGCTTGGGATTCAAAAAACGAGATAAGCTTACCATCGTCTTTTGGAAGAGTAAACCCGTCGTCATCTAGGATCACAAGCTCTACCACGACGACACCTCTTAGCTCAGCCACAAGAACAACAACTGGAATTTGCTTCACTATTGGTTCAAGCTTGTAGTGATTGTTATCGTAGAAACTTCTTTTATTTGCCTTCCTCTTTTTTTTTCAATCTTTATTAGATCATCGGAGACTCACCGGAGATAGAAGAAAAAAATTATTATTTGTTTTAGTGAAAATTAAAAAAAAAATCATGGATAAACAGAAAGTAGAATTTTTAAGTTTTAAAAAGAAAGTTGAACATCTTAAAATTAAAAATTTGTAAAAGATAAATTCTCTGAACGAAAATAAGAAGAACTCGTTTTGAAAAAAGAAGAAGTCGATAAGAAAGAGAAGAATGGGACCCATTAGTTAGCTTATTCAGTTAGTTTATAAGTAGAAAATGAATTTGGTTAAAGAAAACTGCCTTAGTAGAAAGAAGTGTCTTATATTGTAATAATAAACTAGAAAAGTGACCTATAGTGTAAATGTTTCTAGATTTATCATGTACAATATCAACTTCTTTACTTTTTTTATATGGAAGTTTCTTAATTGTCTTCTGCTTCTTGTAGGCTTAGAGGAGCTATGTCTTTGACTCAGCTTCTTCAATGTTTAGGCCCAACCTTATAGAAGCCCAGTTCCACTAGCAAACAAAAAGTAAGAAACAGCTATAGCTTACCAGATTCCAGGCTTTGACTCTTTCCTATCCGTTATGTCACCTTTATTACCATCTCTCCAACGGCTACATCAACATTTGTCATCTTTCCTTTTCATATTCATAAACTTCAACGGCTAGTAAAGTCTCTAGATCTATAAAAAGCACACAAGATCTCTTCATCTCCAACTCATTCAACAAACACGAACTAACACTTTTGAGGTGTTACATTCAGTACAAAAATATTTGTTAGCTATGGCTCTTTCTTCTTCTCTTCCGGTCACCATCTTCCTCTGCATTTTCTTCTTGTCCGTAAATGCCAATGAGGTAACTGTCGGTGGAAAAACCGGTGATTGGAAGATCCCTCCTTCCTCTTCATACTCTTTCAACGAATGGGCTGACAAGTCTCGCTTCAAAGTTGGCGACCTTCTCGGTAATAACTTCAACTTCTCATTTCTTTATTTCTATATTACTCTGTTTCTAACATTGTCACATGTTTTTTTTTTTTTTAATTCCAGTTTTCAGCTACGAAGCAGGTAAAGACTCAGTTCTGCAAGTGACAAGAGAGGCATACGAGAAATGCAACACCACGAGCCCCAAAGCCAGCTACACCGATGGGAACACCAAGGTGAAGCTAGACCAACCCGGTCCGGTCTACTTCATCAGTGGAACACAAGGTCACTGTCAAAAGGGTCAGAAGCTACGTCTTGTCGTCGTCACTCCTCGTAACTCTGCTTCTTTCTCTCCGGCTCCTTCACCGTCCGACGGTCCCGCCGTTGCGCCTACTAGTGGCGCTGCTAAGCTCACCAGCTTCTTTGGTGTCGTTGGGCTTGTTCTTGGATTCTGGGCCTTCTTCTGAGAGAAACTTTTTAATCTGAGTCCTATTCTATTTATTGATTTTTCGAACATCTCCCCTAGTCTTGTTGTTACTAGTTTAGTACACACAAGATTAAATCAAAATTTTATTCAGATAATCTGAAACGCTTTTGCACTTATTTAGTGGATTAATTAGTGAATTAATTAGTGGATCTATCACTTTTACAACCAAGTGAAACAATAGTTAAAAGTTAAAACGTTTGAATTCGATTATCCTTAACACCTAAAAAGAATAATTTAAAATGTTTCCAATGGTGACCACATTTTAGACCATGATTAAAGGCTTAGACCATGATCAAAGGCGAGTTCTTAGCGGAGATTCTTAACAGAATTTAAAAATCGGTTCTTAACTTTAACAAAGAAAAAGTTAAGAATCAGCTCTTAAATATCTTATTTTTAATCATGTTCTTTGTTACTCTATTTTTATACCAATCATGTCCAGTTTGCGGTCAAATTTATTACATATAGGTCCCACTCAATTTCTCTCTATTCCTCATTTTTAAATGGACTAATGAATAAATATATTCCTTTTAAATTTTGATGAGGAACTACTGATTTAAAAAAAAAAAAAAATTATCATCGTAATTCATAATTTTATATTTTTTTATCTCCTTCAATAAATATTTGTCCATCATTCATTTGATTCATTAAAGTCTTTACCAATTGGAGCTTTAGTCTCAAAGCAAAACAAGGAAAAACACTTATAAAAAGGAAAAGCAAATAATAATTAAAGGAAACTAAACGGGCTAATCGTTAAGAAAAGTAGTGGTGTAACAGGCCTGTACAAATGGGCCTCTTATTGGGCTGTGAGATAGTTTACGAGGGAAGAAAAAGCGGTGAGAAGCAGAAGCTAGTAGTGAAGCGAGCGAGCCACTGAGATTTTATCCTTTCGACAAAAAGATCTTTTCACCGGAGATTCTCCCGGTTCACCGAAATATCTATGAAGACTCTTCACAGCTTCGCCACTTGAAATGTGATGAACCATCTCTCTCTCTCTCTCTGTTTCGGCTTCAACTTCTCTCGGTTTAGTTTTTAAAAGATGACATCTTTGCTCTGCTCAACGAGTCTTTGCGGCGATGTTACGGTCAGTGATGCTTTCCCGGTTAGTAACATCAAAGGAAGATTAAAGTTCCAACCTTTAAATGTTGGGTCTGTGTTTCATCGGAAGAAACATTGGAGAAAGACCATGAGTTTATGTAGTGTAGTCTCATCCATGAAAAGTTCTGATTTTTCAGTTTCTATGATAAGCAATAAGACCTTCAAGTCTTCTTCATCAGGTGAAGTCACCAAGGTCTTAACGTCGTTTCCTGATACTGATTCTGCGTTTCTGTATTTCAAATCAGTAGCTGAGAATTATAATCTAGTTCACACCACTGAGACTTGCAACTACATGCTTGAAGCTTTGAGGGTTGATGGTAGAAGAGTAGAGGAAATGGCTTACGTGTTTGATTTGATGCAGAAGAGAATCATAAAGAGGGATAGTACTACGTTCTTGACTATATTCAAGTGTCTTTCTGTGAAGGGTGGGTTGAGGCAAGCGCCTTATGCGCTTGGGAAGATGAGTGAGTCTGGTTTTAAGTTGAATGCGTATTCATACAATGGGTTGATTCATATCTTGCTTAAGTCTAGGTTCTGCACAGAGGCGATGGAGGTTTACAGGAGGATGATTTTGGATGGTTTTAGGCCTAGTTTGAAGACTTACTCTTCACTTATGGTAGGGTTGGGGAAAAGAAGAGACACTGAAGCTGTGATGGGTTTACTTGAAGAGATGGAGACTTTGGGTTTAAAGCCGAATGTCTACACGTTTACGATATGTATTCGGGTGCTTGGTAGAGCGGGGAAGATTAGTGAAGCGTATGCTATACTGAAGCGGATGGATGATGAAGGATGTNCTTTGCTCTGCTCAACGAGTCTTTGCGGCGATGTTACGGTCAGTGATGCTTTTCCGGTTAGTAACATCAAAGGAAGATTAAAGTTCCAACCTTTAAATGTTGGGTCTGTGTTTCATCGGAAGAAACATTGGAGAAAGACCATGAGTTTATGTAGTGTAGTCTCATCCATGAAAAGTTCTGATTTTTCAGTTTCTATGATAAGCAATAAGACCTTCAAGTCTTCTTCATCAGGTGAAGTCACCAAGGTCTTAACGTCGTTTCCTGATACTGATTCTGCGTTTCTGTATTTCAAATCAGTAGCTGAGAATTATAATCTAGTTCACACCACTGAGACTTGCAACTACATGCTTGAAGCTTTGAGGGTTGATGGTAGAAGAGTAGAGGAAATGGCTTACGTGTTTGATTTGATGCAGAAGAGAATCATAAAGAGGGATAGTACTACGTTCTTGACTATATTCAAGTGTCTTTCTGTGAAGGGTGGGTTGAGGCAAGCGCCTTATGCGCTTGGGAAGATGAGTGAGTCTGGTTTTAAGTTGAATGCGTATTCATACAATGGGTTGATTCATATCTTGCTTAAGTCTAGGTTCTGCACAGAGGCGATGGAGGTTTACAGGAGGATGATTTTGGATGGTTTTAGGCCTAGTTTGAAGACTTACTCTTCACTTATGGTAGGGTTGGGGAAAAGAAGAGACACTGAAGCTGTGATGGGTTTACTTGAAGAGATGGAGACTTTGGGTTTAAAGCCGAATGTCTACACGTTTACGATATGTATTCGGGTGCTTGGTAGAGCGGGGAAGATTAGTGAAGCGTATGCTATACTGAAGCGGATGGATGATGAAGGATGTGGACCTGATGTAGTTACTTACACTGTTCTTATCGATGCTCTTTGTACTGCTGGGAAGCTTGACTGTGCTAAGGAGGTTTTCGAAAAGATGAAAACGGGAAGACACAAACCGGATCGTGTAACTTACATTACTTTGTTGGATAGGTTTAGTGACAACAGAGATTTGGATTCAGTGAGGCAGTTTTGGAGTGAAATGGAGAAGGATGGTCATGTCCCTGACGTTGTAACCTTCACTATTCTCGTAGATGCTTTGTGCAAAGCTGGGAGTTTTGGTGAGGCGTTTGATACGTTGGACGTGATGAGGGAGCAAGGTGTCTCACCTAACCTACATACATACAACACTTTGATCTGTGGTCTGTTAAGAGTTCACAGGCTGGACGATGCACTTGAACTTTTTGGTAGAATGGAGTCTCTGGGCGTTAAGCCTACTGCATACACGTACATTGTTTTCATTGATTACTATGGAAAGACTGGAGATTCCGTCAGTGCTCTTGAGACTTTTGAGAAGATGAAGAACAAAGGAATAGCTCCAAACATTGTAGCCTGTAATGCGTCTCTCTACAGTCTAGCTAAAGCGGGAAGAGACCAAGAAGCAAAGCAAATCTTCTATGGCTTGAAAAACATAGGACTAGCCCCTGATTCAGTAACTTATAACATGATGATGAGGTGTTATAGTAAGGTTGGGGAGATAGACGAAGCCCTCAAGCTGCTTTCTGAGATGGTGGAGAACAATTGTGAACCTGATGTAATCGTTGTTAATTCTTTGATCAACACGCTTTTCAAAGCTGATAGAGTAGATGAGGCGTGGAAGATGTTTATGAAAATGAAGGAAATGAAACTCAAGCCTACAGTTGTCACTTACAACACATTGCTCTCAGGTTTAGGCAAAAATGGAAAAATTCAGGAGGCGATTGAATTGTTTGAAGGGATGGCGGTGAAAGGTTGTCCACCTAATACAGTAACTTTCAACACTCTCTTTGACTGTCTTTGCAAAAACGACGAGGTGATTCTAGCCTTGAAGATGTTGTTCAAGATGATGGACATGGGTTGCGTCCCTGATGTTTTCACTTACAATACGATTATCTATGGATTGGTGAAGAATGGTCAAGTCAAAGAAGCGATGTGTTTCTTCCACCAGATGAAGAAATTGGTCTACCCTGATTTTGTTACCCTCTGCACTCTTCTTCCAGGTGTTGTCAAGGCCGGTTTAGTCGAAGATGCTTACAAAATCATCGCTAACTTTCTTCACAACTGCGCAGAACAACCAGCTGTTCTTTTCTGGGAAGACTTGATGGGATCTGTCTTGGCTGAAGCTGGAATAGACAATGCCATTTCATTTTCCGAGAGATTGGTCGTTAATGGGATTTGTCAAGATGGTGAATCTATCCTGGTGCCAATGATCAGATATTCTTTCAAACATGGTAATCCCTCAGGTGCTAAAACTTTATTTGAGAAATTCACAAAAGATCTTGGTGTCCATCCCAAACTCCCGGCCTATAATCTGCTAATCGGTGGGCTTCTTGAAGCTGATATGATTGAAACAGCACAGGAACTGTTCCTAGAGATGAAGAGCACTGGTTGTTGCATCCCAGATGTTGCTACCTACAACTTCTTGCTTGATGCTTATGGAAAATCAGGAAAAATAGACGAACTCTTTGTGCTGTACAAAGAGATGTCTTCCCTTGAGTGCGTACCAAACACAATAACTCACAACATTGTCATGTCTGGACTGGTGAAATCAGGAAATGTGGACGAGGCTCTTGATTTATACTATGACCTTATCAGTGATGGTGACTTCTCTCCAACTGCTTGCACATATGGTCCCCTTATCGATGGTCTCTCCAAGTCAGGAAGATTGTATGAAGCAAAACAACTCTTTGAAGGAATGTTGGACTATGGAAGCAGGCCAAACTGTGCTATCTACAACATTCTCATTAACGGGTTTGGAAAAGCAGGTGAGGCTGATGCAGCGTGCAAGTTGTTCAAAAGGATGGTTAAAGAAGGAGTAAGACCTGATCTCAAGACTTACTCGGTTCTAGTGGATTGCCTTTGCATGGTCGGAAGAGTGGATGAAGGCTTGCATTACTTCCGAGAGCTGAAGGAATCTGGCCTTGATCCTGATGTAGTATGTTACAATCTCATAATCAACGGACTAGGGAAATCTCAGAGACTTGATGAAGCTCTTGAGCTTTACAATGAGATGAAGAACAGCAGAGGAATCACCCCTGATCTATACACTTACAACTCCTTGATTCTAAACTTTGGTATGGCGGGAATGGTGGAAGAAGCTGGGAAGATTTACAATGAGATACAAAGAGTTGGTCTTGAGCCAAACGTTTTTACATTTAACGCTCTGATCCGTGGATACAGTTTGTCTGGAAAACCTGAGCAAGCTTACGCTGTGTACCAGACAATGGTGACTGGAGGTTTCAGCCCCAACACAGGAACATATGAACAGCTCCCGAATAGAGCTTGACAATTTTACACAGCTAATACAATTAGAGAGCTCTACACTAAGTGAAGCAAACTGCAGAACAGTCTTGTGTCATTGTAAAGTGTTACAAAACATAATGTTTGTGTAAATGTCATATTGTTTTTTATTTAAGGCCAACAACATAACAAGTCAATCATTCCTTCTGTATTATTGGAACTCGTGGGACAAAAGTCTAGAGGCAGAGGAACTGAAACCTCAAGAAAAGTCAGATTGTGCTAATTAATGTCTTTCAAAAGAATTTACAATGTGAACCAAACTACTTATATGTCATCTTCCTTGACTCAGAGGACGGGGCTAGTTTGATGAGCTAGGCTTATTGTGGCCTGCTTCAGTTTGGCTAGGTTCTGGTTTGGGTTCCGTGGACTGAACAGGCTTCTTGAACTGAACCAAGATCATGGTCATGTTATCACAGCCTTCACCACCTGCTGTATTTGGAGCCAAGCATCTATCTAGAACTTTTTCACATACCACTGAGAGTTTGGTTTCCTGAATATTACCGACCAAAAGAGAGACTATATAGTCAAACAGAGGATCAGTGATCCAAACGAAGACAAATCGTTAGTTTACCGTATTCATCTGTTCATGTATAAAATCAACGAGTTGTTGGCTTGACATGCAGTCCCTGCAGATATGAGATGAACCAAGACACGGTGTTTCAAACATGTAATGAAAAAACAAGATTTACAACAACAAAAAAAAAGATGTTTAAATTTGATTTTACCAAATTCCATCGCAGGCAAGAACAAGGAAATCATCATCATCGCAGAGTTCAACCTGAAGAGAGAAACTAAATGTGACACAGAAGGAAAAATGTTTTCAGGAGAAAGAGAAGAGAGGCATTAGATCCACTTACAGTGTTTACATCAGGACTGGCGGTAACGATTTGCTTTTCAGTTGGCAAAAACTTATTCTGCTTGAATTCCATGTCACCTGTAAAGGAGGAGCTCTCCACTCAGAGAGATTACATGTAAACAAGTTGCACTGTGTAAAAAGAAGAGGTTACCGATAGCTCTTGCTAGGTTCAAGCTTCCATTGACACGACCAGCGTGAATAAAGCCACCAGCTTTCAATATCCTTTCTCTCTCCGCTTCAAGATCTGGTTTGTGATCTCTAGAAAGATTGTATGCCTTCACACACACACACACACACACACATTGTAACAAAAAAAAAATTAAGACAGCCAAAGTCTTTAATCAGAAGCTCTAACAAAAGGGTACTTGTACCTGACTCTTTCTGGATATCACACAACGTGAGTCACCAGCATTTGCAACAAATAGCTGCTTGTGTCTAATAACAGCCACACATGCTGTGCTACCAGAATTAGGTCCAGGAAAATCAGAATGAGGCCCCTGTTTTGGACAACCAAAGCTACAAGTCTTAGATATCTAACTTTAACTTTTGCTTAATTGGATGCTCTACAACACAGAACAAGTGAGACTCAAAACTAGCAGAGCATTATAAAGATTTTTACATCCTCAAAAGCCCAAGCATCAGGTCTATTAGCGCTGTCTCCACTTCTTGGTGACCATATAAACCCTTCAATCATTCCGCTGAACTTATTGATCTTGTCACCTAGTATCGCCAGTTCTCGCCATCCTCTCTGTCCTTGCATCATCTCATCCATTCTACAATAACCACAACAAAAACTGACTCTTCTTGCTGCAGAATAAAGTTGGTAAAACACGAAGATAGAATGTTACCTGAAAAATGCCTTTTGAAGAGAAGTCCCTACATCACCAGCTGCATATGCCTCATCACAGAGAACCTGCTGGTGTAGATACTTGGCACAGAACTTTGAAACAACTTTACCTACACCACTAGCCAACAATGCAATTTGAGATTCCATCTACTTAAAAGGAATTCTTGTACAAGAACAAAAACAAGATTCCATGTACTATAAATGTTTCTTCTTTTACCTCCATGACCATCATAGACACCCAAGAAGGAAGTATTATCATCCAGATCAAGAATTGCAGCATGCTACCAAATTTAAAACTGAATCAGCAAAAGAACCAAAAAAAAAACAAAAGCTTTCAACTTTTGATTGATTTAGTTTTCACACTCACAGCATCTTCCATGGTGGCACGCCAACCTTGCATAGAGGACAAACCATATCTAAGTTTATCATTCTCTCCATCTTCTGAAAACTTATCTGTTTTGGGAGAACTAAGGTATATACCCATCTCTCTTTTCTGCAAATCAAAACAAGAAACGAATAATCAAATCCAAAGATAGCAAGCAATTCAATGGATCAAAAGAGAGGGGTACGTGATAGTCTCTTACATCACTGGCTCGAGACCACAAGAAATCTGGAGATTGGAATGATTAGAGGAACAAGAAGATGAAACCTCTGATGATGATGGACGGCGTTGTGTTTTGAGAAAAAGTCTTTATTTTTTTTTTTCGAAAAAAAAAGCAACGAAAGTTCCTCACTTTGTTTTCTTCTCCTTACTCGTCGCCATCGCAACACATTCCACCTGTAATGTTTTTCTTACTATTCTATTACAAAACTCAAATACGTATGAATGAATGATTTGGTGGGTAATCAATCAAATAATAAATTACCGTAGTTGGTTTGGAGTTGGTTATATTTGGTGGGTAATTTTTCAGCTGTTGTACAAAAAAAACTTTTCAGCTGTGCAAAGAAAAAAAAAACTCCACTATTTTATCTATGGAGTAACTTATTACTCTAGTTTAAAAAATACTCTGACTTTCACCTATACTAATCAAGTAGACTGTAACTTTTTCACTTTTACTATATTTAATAGTAAAACGCACACTTACTTTTACTCTTAAAAACATGATTAACCCCGGATTCTTAAGTGAGGTTCTTAAATTACGCTAAGAACCCCACTTAAAAACCCGGGGTTAATATGGTCTAATTTTGTTAAAGTAACATCATTTATTATTGTTTTTTTCTTTCTCGCGTATGTTCTACCATTTGTTTTTTCACTTTATTTTTACTCTGATTTACTCGCATCCTACCAATCAGACTCAATATATATTTTAAATAGAACATACTTAGCCATATCAATTAATATTTCTATAATTGATTGAGCTTCACAACATGGTTGTGTTTTAAAGAGACCACACATAGTACTAACATTAAATTCTGCCTAAAATTTGGAGCGATCAACAAACCACATGCGTTTTTTCTTCTTTTTTTTGAGAAAACAAACTAACATGCGTTGCATTTGCATTGTAAGCTTGTGACTAGTCTTCACCAAACATAGCTTTCGCACCGCTCAGTTTCTTTCATTTTATATGTTCTTATAATCTATATCTCCTCTGGAAACTGTGAACATAGTGTCCACCACGTGTTTAAATTAGGACCGCAGTATTATCTTGATGATTTTAATGGCAATTGTGTGTGTAAAAGTTGGTAGTCACGAATATTAAATTGAAGCATCATAATGAATGATGCTGCTAAGCCTATTTAATAACGCGTAATAGTTTAGTAGTATAAACTAAAAACTCGTGGTCTACATACACACATATTCTGTTTTTTTTTTTTCTGTAATGGCTTCTTCCTCTTACGCACCATTAGTCTTCAGTGGTTTCGCTGCAACCAAACCTAACCCGCCTCCAACTTCATCAGTTTTTCTCTTGTCTTCATCACTGAAGCGAAGATCAAGTTCTCGGAATCTGAAAAATGGGGTTTCCTTGAAATCTTGCAATAATCATGGGGTTTCCTTGAAATCTTGCAATAATCATGGGGTTCAATTCAACTCCAGAAATTTGAGTGTTTATGCAAGAGCTACTGAAGAGAAGACTGTTCACGATTTCACTGTAAAGGTACGTTTTCATTTATGTTTCTGATCAAGAAATGAATCTAGTTTTTTTTTTCTTTCTTGGTTAGCTTCTATCGAAATAGAATAAAACCTTAAGTAAATGCTTTTTAGTAATTTCTGAAGTATATATATTAATAAATATAAACACACGAGAATTAACTTGAAAAATCCTAAAATTAAAACATAATCGTTCTGTTGATTTTTTTTTCTTGAACAGGACATAAGTGGGAAGGATGTTTCCCTAGACAAATTCAAAGGAAAACCTCTGTTGATCGTTAACGTTGCTTCAAAATGGTGCTGAAATTGTATTTTGATAATTATACTTTTTCTATGTAAAGGTTTTCTGAATTTAATATTTTTATGTCACAGTGGTTTGACATCATCAAACTACACAGAGCTTTCACAATTGTACGAGAAATATAGGAACCAAGGTATCTTTTGCTATATGCATCAGACTGAATATGTAACATACTGTCTGACCTTTCTCTCATTCTTTGTTATTCCTCTCATTTTTTTTATAGGATTTGAGATTTTAGCTTTCCCTTGCAATCAATTTGGAGGTCAAGAACCAGAATCAAACCCGGATATCAAGCGATTCGTGTGTACCAGATTCAAAGCTGAGTTCCCTATATTCGACAAGGTATGCAGAACACACACAAGAACCTCTCATTCAATTCTTTATATTATTGACTGTACATTTTGAATCTTGATGAGTTGTGTTCTTCAGGTTGATGTGAATGGACCGAGCACAGCTCCAATCTACCAGTTCTTGAAATCAAAGTCTGGTGGGTTCTTGGGTGATCTCATCAAATGGAACTTTGAGAAATTCTTGGTTGACACAAAGGGCAACGTCGTCCAGAGATACCCTCCCACGACTTCCCCTTTACAAATTGAGGTACTAATATTTGATTATGATAATCATTTTACATAATCAAAAGAATTACAGCAGTTCCAAAAAAAAGCATGTGTTTATAGAGAATCTATCAACTTATAACAGTCCTATATTTGCATATAATATATGATGGTTAATAATATTTAAATACCAACGTCTTTTGTCTTGATATGTTGCAGAAAGACATCCAGAAGTTGCTTGTGGCTTAACTATTCTACTGTTCATAAGTTGATTCGTAGAGTCAATAACCGGTTTATTGTTGGTATACCAGAAATTCAGATAGAGATGTATCACTTATGTAACAGAAATTACATTATACAGTGGGATATTCAAAATGAACATTTATGCACACTTCGGACACATCCGATTTTATTATGCTATTTACACATACACGCATGATCACACACATAATCGTTGAATATAATCGAAGTCAAAGAGCCAGCTTATATAATTAGTAGATTAATTAACGTTGGCGTCGAGAAGAAGAGCCCTTACGTGACTGTGGCAGAAACCTATGGCGTAGATAAATAGGTGGAGAGACCTGTGAGGATCGTCGAGATACTCGAGGAGGAGGATCTCGTCTCGGTCTAGCCTTAGGAAGAGCTGACCTTGTCCGTTGACTTTCTTCTTCTTCATGAGGAAGGATGAAGAATTTGTCTGAGCATCTTAGTGGGGCGAAACAGGAGAAGATATCTGGTTCGGTCGTCGTTATGAACCTATACGACAAGAAGTCAACACACAATCTCGTGCAATCATATATCTCCTCTGCTGCTAGTGGTAGGTCTTGTGGGGTGGATTGAATTGCTACGACATCGACCGTTGTGGTCTCTCTGTTTCCGGTTAACGGAAATTCTAGAGTCTCGTGTTGCCCTAACCGTACAAGCCTCTCGCTCGACTCCTCCTCCATGTCTTTTCTGTTTTTTTTTTTCCTTACAAAAGGTTTTTCTTCTTAGGATAAATACTGTGATTACCTTTATTTTGTAAAGACTATATACTACAGTTAATAATGATGTTAGGATTATTGTTAATTAATCTGAGGAAACTTTCTTTGATTAAGTTTTCAAGAGGGAATTAACTATGTAATTTATATGTGGTTGACTTCTTTGTTTTATTATTCTCCACTTGATTGATAAGTATGACTTTGTATTTGCTTAAAGAAGATAAAATATTTGATGATTTTGAAACGGGTGACTACTGTATTAATTAGTTTATCTTTCTCAAATATAATTTTTGAGTGATATTTAATCGACTAAAAGGAAATACTTTTAGTACAACGTAAAATATAGAGAAAAGTTTTAGGAATTAAAAAAGAAATCATCAAAAAGAGCCAATTGCTAGGATTTGTTTCGTTTGACATTTTCTAAAATTCTAGATAAGACTTCAATTTCTTGAGATGACTTATACCATAAACTTGGACAATTTCAACATGTAACCAACTAAATTATCAATGTATCACGATAGTGGACTTGCACAACAACAATCCTATCCAGATCCCACTCAAAATAACCTAACAGTGTTCAATATTCCGACTGTGAACTAGAACAATCAGTATATGTCACACCTAAGGAAGTCAGTTGATAGAACGAAGCATAAAAACCCTAAATCAGCATCCCAAAAGATCACAAATAGGTTACCGCAAACACTGCATTGATCTCTTTGCCTTCCCATGAACAACTTGAATCAAGCAGCGACCAAAGTTTCGGCATAGACAGTCCAAATCTGAAACAGAATGAACAAAAATACACCAAAGGTCGATCAATAGCCTATCTTGTAACACAAATATCCATTTCATCAAGACAGAGGATTTGCTGCACCATATTATAATCTGGAGGCCAATCAAGTACGAGTAAATAGGGGAAGTCAAAGTAGCATGTTCACATGGAACCATTGGAAACTGTAGATATGTTAGTGGCTCTTTGATTATGTCTTCCCTACTTCCTGGCAAACACAATGTGCACTGTGTGATTCTAATTTCTCAGATGCATGCAAACAAAAGTTTTGGTGAAAACTTGTTACATAATGTAATGCAAAACATAAGTATTCCACAAACCATATTCCATCAAATCCAGTTTAGAAAAGTTCGAGAAGCTCAATCTCATATATCGCTCCTTCTTATAAACATATCACTGAGGATTAAAACACATTTCACACACCCCAATTAAGAACTATATTCCTCTTGATGAAGTTAAAACCTATATGTTGCCAACTACAGGAATTACAAACCTAGGTTTGTGTGAAAATATAGTCGATTAACTGGTTTCAAAACAACGGAAAATGTGGGAACAAATGAGAAAAAAAAGAGAAAGCAAGACCTGCATGACAAGAGATACCTAGCTAGCAACACGAGAGAAGGAAAAAATGTAGATATTTGACACGATTTGAAGACAATAATCACCTCATCACTTGGAAAAAAAAATCCCTAAACTTGGAATAGTGTTTTGGCAGAAGAAAAATACACATAATTCATTTAAATAGGGAAAATCACATTTTTAATCTTCTTCAAAATTTAGTCATAAACACGAAGCATTCAAAAAGCAATTCACTAGATTAATAACCACTATATTGAATTGTCAATATCTACAAATCGTTTCTGCAACAGGAGAAAAATACACAAATTGCTGAGTCAAAGTGGTCGTTTAGAAAATTAAATGCAAAGAACGTGTTCATAGATCAAGAACCAAGTCCACAAGAATATTCTCGCAAGATTCACAACGTGATCACATGGAACCAATGATATATATATTAGATACCATCTATATAAATATAGTGGTTACACATCAAGCTATATACAGCAGAATAATTTAGAAACATGCCTCAATCGAAATGTACAAGCATACAATATAAATAATCTAGAAAGCCAACAGCTGAAGATCATGAACAGAACTCTTGCAAATTCCACAGATTTCATCATATGAAGCAAAAAAAAAAATAGATCTACACAAATTTATGAATCAAAAGACTAAATCACAGATTTTGAAAGCTAGTGGGAAACGAAAGAAAGAGAGGATACAAAACCATATGATTAATAATTTAAGCTTGAATTGAGGAAATTAAGGATTCAAAAGAGTTAGGACCAGCCTAAGAACAAACTAGGTTAACGTTAATGGTCCCATATTAATCTCGTTTAACCAAGCCATAAACATCTAGATTAAAGCTTTTTCGAAACTAATGATCTCATAAAATATAAAGTTGAACAAAAGAGAAAAAAAAAGTAAACTCGCATGCAATTAGAAACCAAATCTTTACATAATATAAGAGCAAGATTGTATTTAATTACCTTAATTTGGAGGGATGAAGAACAAAAGAGAAAGAGAATGGGAACACAATTAAAGAAGAAAACGTGAACAGACCGACAAGAATCGGAGCTGGAATCTGACAGATAGAGCAGTGAGCACGCAAGAAGAAGCAAATGCATCAAACATGCAAAGTGCCTTTGTGTGCTCACTCTCTTCTGTCAGTTTCTTTTCGTTTCTCTTAAAATTTGTCCCACAACTCAGAACTCATTCAGTTTCCTTACAAGCAAAGGTTGAGATTAGAGATCAAACCGAAGAAATGGGTTTTCTGAAAGGAGGCTGTAGAGTTAGATCTGAGAGGCTTAGGGTAATCAATAACCAAAGGGAATATTTATAA
Organism: Sinapis alba; assembly: GCA_012274485.2. NCBI lineage: Eukaryota > Viridiplantae > Streptophyta > Magnoliopsida > Brassicales > Brassicaceae > Sinapis > Sinapis alba. The sequence goes on along the minus strand of MU106800.1, from coordinate 54,325 downwards.
TCGAAGGAAAAGAGGAAAGTTATATTCACTTTTGGATACCCTTTGTGAAAACAAATCTAGGGTTTGACCAATTCAAGAGAGGAAAATAATACAAAAAAAAAAAGAGAAATATTCGGGGAGAGGAGAGGAGAAGAGAGGAAGAGATTATTAACAAAAGAAGAAAATAAAAAAGCTTATCCTTCTCTGTCGTTCACTCTCTTCAAGAGTCTTATCTCTGTTTTTGAGTTTTGTCTCTTTTCTCTCTCTCCCTCTTACATGCAATGGGACAGATGTCTAGAGAGAGACATTTTGAGTGGAGTGGAATTGGATTCAACAGTGCATTGCAGTTTATAGTGGTCAATCTCATAGCCTATAAACGGCAACGACAAACCTACTAAAGATCTTGAATTTTGCGTATGAATTTTGGTCTTTCACGATGGAATCGGCTCTTCTTTTGTTGTATTATTAAAATAATCATTCCGCGTTTTACTTTTTAATTTTCAATTGTTTTGTTAATGACAGAGAGCCAATGAGCAAGTGAAACAAGGCGGAAACAAATAAAGCAACTCAACACAGAAATCTCATCAATTTACATGGATAAAAAACATAACAATAAGTGAGGATTTAGAAAGGTATGCAAACGATTTAACATTACTTAATGTTTTTCTTTCTTAATTCTTTTTTGTTTGTAACTGTTCTTTCATAATTCTACTACACCTATATATTGTAGTTTTCTCATTATTCAAAAGTTTCTGCAGGTAACAACAAATTACAAAGCCACCGTTTTAAAACATAATTTCTTCAGTTACAAAAAATGGCTTTAATGTGCTATCAGTTTTTTTTTTTTTTTGCCAAATATGTGAATATCATATATTAATATGAAATTGTTTGTGAATTTACAAAAGTTGATAAACTAAATTGGGTCTACAAGGTAAAGCGAAGAAGCATAGTCTGAAATTCGTTGTTCTCTTTTTGCTAAGAGTATTTATTAAAATACAAGAAAGTATTATTTTGTTCATATAGTTTTCGGGAAGAAAACAAAGTTTAGAGAACTAAGCATGTGTTTAATCTGGTTTGAGACATAGCAATAATTAAGCAAGTTGATAGCTACGGTTGTCCATCCCACTAAATCAGAAATGTAGTTTAACTATTTGAAAAGTTGAACTGCATAAATGCATCGTTACTCATAGTTTAATATAAGTACATTAGTTAACTAAAACACTAACACCAAGTTGATCTCAAGATATCTCAATTGTACATTATAACATAGACATATAAAAGGTTAATTAAGCTAGATTATGATACTTTACCGTTGAGCAAAAAGAATGACACTACTTTACCTTCATTCTTGTGTTTTTTTTTCTGGTAAGAACTTATTCTGCTCGACACGTGTTAATGTAATAATTCGAATAAATCCAATTACTTCCTTCGTGTAATTTTCTTGTGAGATATTATACCGAATCGTTTTTCATTGGGGCTAAATGCTGAGAGTTGAGAATAAATACTATACTAAGGAATATGCCGAATTTTATTAAAATAGTAATAAATATATTAGCCACCCATAAAGGAAAGTCCAAAGATATATCTCCCAAAACATACACTCGCACAAAAGATTTTGTTCTAAGAAAATCTGTATGGTGATTTTGTAAGACCACGAAAGTAGACTGTCATGTGTAATCTCCGGTCAGGGTCATGCTTTGTTTTTGTAACAATAGTGTGTGTTATTACGTAGTATTTTTATTGTCGTTTTGCTAAATATCACACTAGGAGATATATTATGGCCCAAATAAATAAGCATATAAGATTTTATAAAATACACATAATTGAACATATATAAGCATAAATTCACCACTCCTTGTTCAATTCTATGTATGTAATTCTAATATAATAAATCTATTTCTGATATAGCTCCATTACTTATTTGAAAATCCTTAGGAGTTTATATGATTTAGCAAGTTCCGCTTCCCATATTAAATTGCCAAGGTTAAACATATTTAAAATACGCGTGACAGGTGAAAAACTGAAAAGGGTAAAAACTTTGTGTTTGACCTAAGAATATATTCAAAGACTGTCTAGATTCAATTCTTCTCGATGACATGATTAATAAATACTAGTATATGATAAGATTTTCTTGTCTCTGAATGACCCTGACCTTTTCTCCACACATATTTTTTGAACTTGCTGGATATTTTTGTTTGCACATCCATCATTTCAGTTAAGATAATTGTTCTACTTGATTGTCTTTAAACCCCTCCTGCCCGTGCTGAGCATTAACATATTTATTCTGTAAATAGTAATGCATACATATAATTCGTGATGTAGCGGAAAATATATCTCTGCATCAATTCGTTACCAGAAAGTTTAAACATTTCAATAGAATGAGAAGAATAATAAAAATAGGTTTGCAAACAAATACTCAAACACTTTGAATTGGTTTGTGTGTTGAAGACATAATGGCGGAACCACGTGTAGATCAAGATGCGTCTAACATAGTCGAAGATTGTGAGTCTCTTTGCAGGCTTCATCATGTTCGTCATAATGTGCACATCGTTCTCGGGCTATCTGTTAGTTAGTGCCACGTGCTACATTAAGATTCGTTAACATAAGTTATGTATATAAATAAATACCTAATTAATAAGGAGAAATAAAGTAAACACATTTATCCTCTCCGCCTATGAACAGAAGGAAAAATAAGATAATGAGATCATGGACCACATGTATCCCATTCACCAAACGACCTTCCATATATTATACATCACATCTTGTATCTTAATTTTTATACACATAATTTGTTATTCTTTTTCTTTTCGTTTGTTAATGTCAAGATCTTATTCTAATTAATACTACTATTTAGTTTCTTTTGCTTTTCCTGATAAAATAAAAATGTATTTAACTTGCAATTCTTGTGTGCAAAATCACCAAATACCTCAGATCTAGGGAGCCATAGATCCTTGTTCCAAGGATGTTGATAGATCTAAAGTCGTAAGCATTCCTTGATCATCTTGTGGCTATATAATAAAAATAGATGTAAATGGAATATTACCTTAGATATGGGCAGCAACAATTGGATTTAAGAATCTCCAAGCATCTCGTAAATCATTAATATGTGTAATATAATTTTCTCATGTCTTTAGTCAACTTAGAAACAAATCCTTTTAGAATTGGACAAAATACATTGGGAAAATTTGTCTTTGAGACCTCTACAACTCTCCAAATTCACAAAGATTAAACTATTTGGACAAAAAAAAAATCCGCTAAAAATCGAACCTATAAATAATAATAATAAAAAAGTCCACTCACTACGACATCAAGACCCATCGATCCACGGCCATTGTGCTCAGCTTTCCACATTGAATTACAAAAACCATAATTCTAAGGAGAATTAATACCAACGGTTTGGGGGTTTCCTCTTCGGAGCTATCATCTTCTTCTTCTCTACTAGCCTCTTTTGAATCCTTTGGTTTGCTCTATGTTTTCTCATCAAATATGGTTCCTAACAAAAAAAATACGAAGTGCTTACGCTTTATCTATAGGCCACCAGACTTTGACCCTCGACCCAACTAAATCTTCACCATGGCTTTGGAGATCAGATGCAAGAAGTCTACAAAAAAAGGAAAAGAAAAACTCGCACAGAGCACATGAAACCAGTACTACTGCAAATGGCATCTAGTAAAACATAATTTTTTTTCACACATTCCTTTATGTGTAATATTTTGACAGGTGAAATTACGAAAACATACTTTCTCTTTGCCTAGACATCGTTTTCTTTTTGTGTTAGTATTAGGACTTTCTTCGCATAAAGTTGTTTATCTCTACATTTTCTGATGGTTACTTGCATTCTCATCGTTGAAAAAAACTATTCTTTTTTTTTTTGGAAATCTTGAGGTTACTTGCATTTTCATTTTCTTATGTATAATTAGAAAATCTTGGATTGTCGGATGAATGAGTAACGAACAAATACAAATGTTATACACATTATACTTGTTTAGGAAAAAAATAAAAACAGATATTTTGCTTTCATTGAGAGTTGAACTCAAGACCTCCCGCTTACTAAACTGGTGCTCTAACCAACTGAGCTATGAAAGCTTTTGCTTGACATGTGCATTACAATCCTTATCATCATATATCACATTTTTATGGTTTACCAATTACATATTTTGTTTAGTTCTATATAGTTCGTTGAAAATATCTTTGATATATATATTTGAAATATTTACGAATATATTTATCTGAAGTGATCTATGATAAATGGTTTAATTCACTTTAACTTTTCCAACCTATAGATTCTGTATATAAAAAATTTAATGGCAAAACCTATATATGTTGATAGTAGTAAGAATAACAAAATATACATTTGACGAATGATACACCAACATGACCATTGACCAACACACGAACAATTATATGGGGTATGCAAATTAATGCACAACACTATCAAACACTCAAGCCATTATAACTCTCATCAATGCCAATTGCCAAGTATAATCTCAAAGTTGGTTAATAAGAGATCGCTCAAACACTTTGACAAATTGCACGCGAACCCATAAAGTCCGAACTGGTCTAAGAATACGAGAATAATACGTACAAGATGCACTCAAGTGAAACATTATATGCTCGACTTCTATAACTAGTATTAAATGCTTTCAAGTATGTTAACCCGGCATATAACTGACACGTAAAATCAAGGATTATGTTGTGGCATACACTTCAGTAAGTACAACACAATAACAAAAGAGCTAGATGAACACAAAATTAATTATTTTAAAACTGGAAAATAATCAATTTCGGACATATTTTATTACTATAAGTTTAAAAATTAAGATATAAAATCTTATTATTCGACGCATGTTAAAATTTTTAGTTTGTAATAACCGTTGCAAATCTTGTGAAATTAATCATCAAACCTCTTAAAATCTATAACATCCGCAAGAACATTTGTCACTTGTCTTTAGAATAAGAAACCTTATCTTCATACTATTGGTGATTACAAGCAAATATGCTAAACTTTTATATAATTTGACTTGCATGTATTGACTAGATCTCTATTTCCTATCCTAATAAACAATTAACATATTGGTTCAATGTACTAAACTTACAGAGGAATTCTTTGTGGTCAACAGCTCAGAAAAAAAAATGAAATTAATTATTTCTTCCCCAAAATATGTATACATTTTAGTCAAAATCTAAATTACAGTTCTTATTAGTTACCATGGTAAATGTAAAAAAAAATGGGGTTACCACACCTTTTGTAAGAGATAAGATTGAAACAAATAATCACCACACTTCCTTCAATATAAAGCTGTATTAGTCGAATCAGTAAAGAAGGTTACGTTCTAACGCTTGCATTTGCACGCTCCTTTTTCGTCTTCGATTTTGTGGGTTTCGTAGATATTTCTCAGGCAACTTTATCTGAGAATTGAGAAACGAAGGTCGCGATCCTCTCTACTGAACTCAAATATCGAGAACGTGTTTGTGTGTTAATTTGGAACTCAAATGGTTGATCAAGTTCAATGGCTTTTGATTTAGCTGTCTTCTTTGTCTTAAAAGAGTTTTTTTGTTCGTTTGTCGTAGTCGAGTTTGCAAATATATATGGTTTTGAGTATTGTTCTTCTCATACTTAGTTTAAGAGTGCAATATGATTATTAATTTTCCGAGAGATGTTTACGTGAATGACTCTTGATTTTTGGATTTTGAACTCTAATCAGATCTAGATGTTGAAGATATTGTAGATGATAAAATTTTCTGACAGGTTTGTAGGACTCACCGAATTTTCCGTTAATCTTCCCGCTTATGTTTTTGAATTTCATCATAATCATTTTATTTTGTCAAACACGTTGATTAGGCATGATCTTTAGCTTATGTTCATGATGTAAAAGAATGTACTCTTTGGCGTTTGATATCATATGTGAAGAACGTCCGCTTTACCACTTCTTGTTTCTCTTATACGTATACCTTTGTCTCGTTGTTTTGTTTGTATTGAATCTCTATGCCTGGTGATTGTTACGTTTTATCTCTATTGACTGGAAACGTTGTTGTGGTGTTATCTTGCAGAGATATGGCTAGCTTGGTTGGTAGGCTACGTGTACCACCAGATCGTACACCAGTTTACACCCCAGCTGAAGCGGTTTGTCTCTTTGTCTGATTGTCCAAACATTTACTGTTTATAGGTTTATCTAGATGTTAGGGAAAGAAAATACATACAGAAAACTTGGTGTAGAAGATTTATTACACATGGATAATTTTTGTATTAAGATTTAAGAATGTCATGTACTGTTGATTGCTTTACACGGCAGTGACCTATATAATTATTTTCCATTTATAGGTAAGTCCTCTTATAGCGATGGAAAAGATTTTGGACTGCCAAATGCGTCCTATGGCATCTAACCGTCCCGTACCAAAGCAAGTTTTTGTGAATCAATATCTTGTGAAATGGAAAGGGTTCTCGTATCTACACTGCTCTTGGTATGTTTGAACATGCTAAGTATTATGTTCATGCTAAGCATTATCTTATAACAAAATGGCTTAACTATTATCTTATCAGGGTGCCCGAGCATGAATTCGAGAAGGCTTACAAGTCCATTAGTGGTTTAGAAACCATGGTGAACCATTTTCATTCTACAATGGAGTCACTCGGTAACAATGTATTTGATATTATTGCCATTCCTCCCGAGTGGACCACTGTTGACCGGATTCTATCTTGCCGGTTAAGTGATAATTTTTTTTCTTTTCTTTTGTTTAGTCATGGAGATTCATCAAGAGTATGTGTTTATTCTTGGTTTTTGGTATTGATGCAGGGGAGAAGATGGTCAGAGGGAGTACCTGGTGAAGTTCAAAGGACTTTCTTATGGTGAATGTTATTGGGAATCTGAATCAAACATCTCAACCTTCCAGAACCAAATTCGAAGGTTCAATGATGTAAACTCTGGCCATCGCAGAGGTATATACGTTGACTCTGAGAGGAATCATGAAGGTTTCAAACAGATAACTGATCTTACTCCTGCATTTATCACAGGTATATATATATAATCAGGCTACTTGAACTCTTGTTTGGTTATTGTATGTGTAATGATTTATTCGTCTTACTGTTGTTAAAAGGCTCATTGCATCCGTACCACCTTGAAGGACTTAACTTTTTGCGGTCTGCGTGGGTAAACCGAACTCATGTAGTCCTTGCTGATATGATGGGGATAGGTAATGTCTTCAGTATCCCATCCTAGTTGGTAGCAGTGGCGGTTTGACATTTTAAAAAAATTCCATAATATCTTATGTTTGAATAAAAAATTAAATATATGTGCCTTTACTTTTACATTATTTTTATAATTTTTTTAATATAACTAAAATTATCACATAAAATAATGATGTCCCTAAGATCATGATTAAAGACGGATTCTTAACGGGAGTTCTTAACAGAATTTAGCAGAATTTAAGATATTTAAGAGCCGATTCTTAATTTTTTCTTTGTTAAAGTTAAAAACTGGTTCTTAAATTCCGCTAATAACTTCCGTTAAAAAACTTTCTTTAATCATGCTCTAAGTGATCGGTTCATATGTCTACTCCGGACCGGGCCTGGCTGGTAGCATATATTTTCGTTTATTATGACAGGCTTTTTGTTTCCCATTTATGTGACCTTAATAATAAGATTGAGAATTGTGGTCATGCATTGCAGGCACAAGAATTCAAAGCATTGCCTTTTTAGCTTCGCTTTTTGGGAAAAACGTGTCTCCGTTTTTGGTAGTGGCTCCCCTCTCCACTCTGCGGAACTGGGAGAGAGGATTTGCCACATGGACACCACATATGAATGTGGTATGTACGCAGTTGTGAACACATCATGTGTGGTATGTATGTTCATTGGTTAATAGAACGACCCTCATATTTTTTTTATTTTTTTAACGGTTGATCAGGTTGTGTACGGTGGTACGTCTCAAGATCGTAGTGTTATTATACAACATGAGTTTTACTTACCAAGGGGTCGTATGAATGGAGTCCGTGAAGAAACCAAGGAAGACAGAATTAAGTTTGATGTCATCCTCACGTCTTATGAGGTACTTGACGTAGACACAGTAATCCTAAAACAATTCGAGTGGAAATGCACGGTACTTAGCTTCTTTCTTATTATAATTTTACTATATATATATACATTTCATGTCTTTCTTTAAATCTCACATGTTTCTTATTGTTAATTTTTCCTGGTTAGATTGTTGATGACGGGTATCGGTTGAGAAATGGGAATCCAAAGCTGTTCAATTCGCTGAAGCAGTTTACGTGTGAGCATCACGTTCTTTTGACGGGAACACCACTTCAGGTTCGTTTGGTGATTTTGGTTCTTTCATTTCGCAGTTAGGAATATCTGTTAAATACTATCCTATAAAGTTAATGGAGAGAAAATCCACATCGAAAATATGAATGAGACATGAGTAATATATAAGAGACTTAGACCAATCTACTAATAGCCAATTGGTTTTAAGTCGGAAGCCCAAGAAACTTATCATGGTATCAGAACTTTTTTGTGTTCTTTCATGTATATAAGGTGGCACAAGCTATAGGAAAGAGGTCTTCAGCAGGTGATTCTGATGAGCACCAAGCTAAGGAGCTCAGTGATCTTGGAAAGAGGAAGAGAAACCGAGAGCAGGTATACTCCTTTTGATTCAACCAGTCCAATTATATGTATGTATCATCAGGTGATAGTGACACTTCATTTTTGGACTGCTTAGGGAGATCATCATATCTTTAGCAAACGTGTTTTTATTCCTCTTGTTGTTACTTCTGCCAGGTTGTTGAAAAAGAAGCTGAACCAACTGATGGTGAAACAGCTAGACAGGGAGACAAGAAGACTAGAAGGCGTTACCGTACAAACTTTTACATAATTATATTTCCAAATAAATGTTTTAAAGCTCCCCAGTTAAGTTGTTTTTTCTTGTTCTTTTTTTTTCGTTGTGGTAAGCTAACTGGCGTTTGATAGAAGGTCAAGGGAAATCTCTGAGCGTGTTAGGTTTTAGAAAGGGCCTAAGGAAGACTTTCTTGGATACGTTGATGAGGTATATATCTTATTTATCATTAGAAAATCAATAAAATTTGGAGGTTAAAACGAATGTTCCATTTTATGTCTAAAACCGGTCTTGTTTCAAAATAAAGTCTCACAGTGTCTGCGCACAAGTTTGTGCCTTCCATGAGTTCCCATGTGGTTTCCACATTTTTATTGACTAATAATTTGCAGGTATGGAGTTGGAAACTATGACTGGAAGGCGTTTGTTCATCCTTTAATGGGGAAGACCTATGATGAAATAAAAGAGTAATTAAGGACTTAAGCCATTGATGCTCTTCTCTTCACCTGCTTCACAACAACTTGTCATTTATTCTTTGCAAAGATATATATTTTTCATCACCTACTTATCTTATTTGTTGTTTCTCAGTTATGGAATATTTTTCTTGAAGCACATCATCCAACACACTCAAGATACTAATCCTCCAACCTTTTCAGGTGATTGATAACTTATCTTTTCATTTCCTTGTTGCCATTTTTAGATATTTCTATTGCTTTTTCTGCTATCTTAGTAAATGTATTACTGCAATGATCTCTGTAGATATGGTCCCAAAGAGAGGACTAACTCGTGACAAAGTACTTGCCAGAATTACTGTTATGATGCTACTACAAGAGAAGGTAAGCCTACAGACTAAAACACTTCCAATCTTTTAGAATATCTTAGTTGTCATCTTCTAGGACCAATGCACAGTTTTGCATCATGAAGTTGAGGTGTCTGTATCTGTGGATTGCTATCAATGTGGATGTTAAAAAATGTTATCATTATGTTAGCTTGGACTATTTGCTGTGCTCACAACTGTCTAGAAACCAACACTTAAAATAATATTCAGTATATTCTGTGGTATACCTCTTGGTCATTTCTGCTTCATTTTCACTCTTTAGTAGAGGGGTCTGCATGTCCCTATCTTTTGGCTCACTCATTTTTGTCTGTGCTTAACTCTCACTGTTTGATTGACAGGTGAAACTTATAGAAAACCATCCAAGAAAAGCTGTTTTCCCTGACTCTATTATCGAAAGATTCACTGCACTAGGAAAAGAAAAAAATTGGAACAAGGAACATGACAAGTTACTGTTGCGTGCTGTTTCTAAGTAAGAACTAATTAAGAGCCTTGCAAAGAGGATCCTTACTTTAAAAAAAAAAACATATTTCTCATATGTTGTTTCCCTTCTTGATAAATGTAGGCACGGGTTTGGGAAATGGATGGACATTGTTAATGACAAAGAGTTCGAGTTGGAGCAACTCATCTGCAAAGCACTGAAAGTCCCTGTTGAAAAGTTGATTCCTACTGATCCAGGCCAGAAAGATCGGCAGAGACAGCTTTGTGACTATTTGAGAAAACGATTTGAAATTCTGGAGAAGGCAATGAGTGATGAGTGTGCTGAAAATTACTACCATGTAACTATCTTTTACCCTGACTCACTTTACATGTTGATGCAGCATTGGTTGCAGAAAATTCTTGATCTAATGCCTATGACTGATCCCCACTGTATCTTTTGTGATCAGCTTGGGAAAGAAACTGAACGTCCCTTACAGGAACTTGCCATTGCGAACATAAGGATGAGGGTAAGTGCCATGTGAAGATATGGCGATGTTGAGAAGGACTCAGAAGAGAGCTGCAGAAGATGTTACTGTGAATGTGGAGGAAACAGAAGTTGAGGTTATTGTACCGGATTGCTTTGACCAAGAACCTAGAACCAAAACATAGCTGATATGTTTTTGAGTTATTGTTACTTTCATTAAACCTATTATTTGGGATTTGACTGGATTTTTATTTGGGATGTGACTGGAATGTTACTTTTATTAACTTTTTATTTGGTATTTGACTGAATATTTACTTTGCTTATATTTATCTTCTATCCAAATATTTTCGAAACTAAAGTTATATATAATATATACAGTAAGCCCAAGTAAGGTTATGATTGATCAAATTATTTTCACTGAAACTACTTTTCTTGATCAGATATGCTGCACAACTTGAAAAGAACTCCAGATTGATAGCATCAAGCATTTAGCTCAGAACAAAAGTTGATTCACTAATCTCTCTTAATTTTTTTTTTCATCCTTACATGTAATTTATCTTCTTTTAGTAAACCAAAGACCTGCCTATACATGAGCTCTCTCAAAACTCAAGGCACACATATCTTTACATGATTGAACTATTGATTTGATTTCTACTTGAGATTTGCATGGAAAAAGAAAATTCCTCCCTACCTGATCACCATATAAATTTGTTCGCATTATTTTGATAAGTATTCAATTTGGGTGAGATGAAAGACAACGTTATCACTACGTAATATACATATTAGTGTTATACACATACATACATACTAAAGGTATAATAATGTTTTGATCATATATATATTAATTAGAAAAGGAGAAAAGAGGAAAAAAAGAGAGGAGTAGCAGAAAACAAGGAAGCTGGTGGGAAAGAGGAGACAAAAGAGAAAGGCTTTAACTCCACGCCTTGCTCCAGCGTCCAAACATATACCAACTTCTCCATGATCCTTTGCCACTTTACACTTTGTATACACACACTCATTGTGGAGAAGTTTACTCTTTTATAGAGTAGTAAAAAAAAAGAGAGAATATTTACCAATATTAGACATATAAAAGTTTACCATAAATTTTCTTTCCATTATAAATCAAACTAAGATCAGAATAAGATAGAATTAATATAAACATAACTGGTAATGATCGGTAATTATAAAAGATGCATACTGAAGCTTGGTGGATTCGAAGCTGAGTCATTCACATACAGGCGCTGCATATATGCATGCATACACGTCTTGTAACATCTACGCATATAGGTTCGTTTATTACGAATACATACGGTAATGAAAGTTGGATATATAAAAATAAGTTTCAAAGGTATATACATCAAGGGGACAAGCCAGACTGTGATGCTCCTCATTTAAGATCCCTTCTTACAAATCGGGAATTTTTATTAATCTTCTTAATCAAAGAAAATCATATCAATTATTGATCAGCTTTCTTTTCTCTTTCAACTGTTTGGTTTTTGGTCGGTTGGTTAAGAGTTTTCCCACCGATTAAGGTTCGGCTCTAACCTAAGTTTTCCCGCATTGTAAAGGCGTATAAACAATTTAATTGAAAGATCTAAAAGTGAATTGTGTACGAACCGCTTTTTATCGAAAAAATTCTTAGAAAAATATAGAAAATAAGAATTTTGGTTTTTTGAAAACAATATAAAATTAATTTCAAAACTACTGAATAAGATACGTGATTTTTTGAGTACTTCTCCATTTCATGTGAACGCAGTCTCAAGCGCAGAAATTACATCTGAAACAATCTATAAGCTGTAAAACCAGCTTTCAAAAATAAAAATAAAAATAACAATCTATAAGCTGTAATGAGGATAACTTTGTTACTTTATATCTGCATGAATAGTGTAGATGTTTGACCTTTTATGTAATAAGTCCATAACAAAAAGGTCTTAGGGAAGGATAGCATTCCCGTGATGGAGGCCGTAGGGTTTGTATGATTGTGTATAGTCTTTTCATTTCACCTTACCTTATGTTGTGCGAGACAGATCATACCTAGCTTACACTTCTAATATATTTATAGCAATTTACCAATCTATTATATGTGTATTACAACTATATACCAGACTTTCAAAAATAACACAAAATTCATGTTGAAGTATGTTTCTTTCATAACTTCTTGGGTTGGTGGATTTGGAAGTGAATTAAAGAAGAAATTTAATCTTAATAAATAAAAAGAATTAGAAATTAAAATTAAAATCTCTTCTTAAATGATGTGAACCTAATTTAAAGCCTATGCGAAAAGCACATATAGGCTTTTGATTTTTGTATATCCCAATAGCATAAAATATACAAAACCGAATTATCTTTACAATCATTCGCATTTGGATTTAAAATAAGCAAATGATTATAAACACCACCAATAGTAAGATAAAGATAGTTAGTGATGAAACTAAACATCCGCATGCATAGAGCACTTAGATGAAAGTTAGATTATTAATTATTAAAACCCCTCGAAACTATCTGAAGAGACACATCGAATGGCTCCTTGGCATATACTTCAGCCCCTTTAATTTATCTTCTCATATATATAAGCATATGTTACACATCTTATTACATGCACACACCCACATTATATTCAACTCTTATACACGAAAGCAATTGTGTTAATGGCAACACATATCGATATCATCCAAAAGCTTAATGTATATCCAAGATCTCAAAACCAAGACCAGAAGAAACTAATCACTCTTTCCCACTTGGACCGTCAATGTCCTTTGCTCATGTACTTGGTTTTCTTCTACAAGAAGACCACAACTCGTGACTTTGACTCGGTCTTTTCCGACCTGAAACTCGGTCTGGAGGAGACTCTGTCTGTTTGGTATACCGCCGCCGGCAGGTTGGGTTTGGATGGAGGTGGCTGCAAGCTGAACCTCCGGTGTAATGGGGGTGGTGCAGTCATGGTGGAGGCGGTGGCGACCGGTGTCAAGTTATCAGAGCTTGGTGACTTGACTCAGTACAATGAGTTTTCTGAGACTTTGGTTTACAAGCCTTCCTTCGATGGTGATTTCTCTGCGATGCCTCTTGTTGTTGGTCAAGTAAGTTTTATTGTAAATACTATTCATTTTCGCAAGAATTATGCTTAATTTACCCTATAAAGTATATTGGTACATCTTGTGTTTTGCCTTATGTAGTATTTTATGTGTAATAGATCAATGTTTTATCAGTATAAAGAACTGTGAGATCAAATTAGAGTTATAAGAGGGGTAATATATAAGCAATTATCTTCATAAAATCTAATTTACACAAAACTTATGCTTTAAAGTTTTGGTGTTTTGCCAGAGCTAGTATTCTATGTTTATTCTTAAACGCAAGCATATTACCCCCAAAAATATAAAACTTGTATTTTTTATTTTGTTATTAGTAATCAACAAAACATTTTACAGGATTTACAAATCCCTATTCAATATTTGATGATTATCGACGTATAATAAATGTAGGTGACAAGATTTGCATGTGGAGGTTACGCAGTTGGAATAGGTACAAGCCATTCACTATTTGATGGCATCTCAGCTTATGAATTCCTTCATGCGTGGGCTTTCAACTCTCACAATCACGATAAATTCAATGGTAAGATTATTAATGAAAAGGATAATCATGTGGTCATCAAACCGGTTCATGATCGAGGAAATCTACTGGTTAACGGTGACTCAAACCGGAGCCTCGGAGTAACCAAGGCTGCAGCCATTTATCATCTCTACCAGCTGATCAAACAAGCCATGATGACCCATCAGGGGCAAGACCATAGTTTCGGGTTAGCGGACTCTAGTTTTGTGATAAAAACATTCGACCTTAGTGGTGAAGCGTTAGAAACCATGATGAAGAAATCACCAGAAGGGTTCTTGTGCTCCTCCTTTGAGTTTCTTGCTGCTCAATTGTGGAAGGTAAAATCAGTAAAGTAATTTAATAACTTATTATTTCTCTAAATTTATTTATATTATGTGGCTTATTAATTAATAAGTTGATTTTTTTTTTCTTTATAATTTCGTTGTCATAATAGTGCGCCTTTTCAAATGAAACACCATTTAAAATGTCTTCACGTAAACTTTATTTTTGAAATATAAACGTAAAATAAATAAAATCAAGAACTTCACTTATGTTTTGTGTTTTTTTTAAACAAATGTTTTGTCTTTGCGTTTAAATTTTTCTAAACATGTTTTGAAAAAAGATAAATTATCTTTTCTCAAAAGAAAAAGAGATAAATTATCTTGCAAATACTTGAACAGTATTTTAACATATAACACAAATGCAATATTTGTATCTGAAATCATCAGCGACATTATAATAGACATTAATATTAAGTTTTTTTATAAAAAAGTTATTAACCGTTTATATGTATATGCAGGCAAGAACAAGGGCCTTAGGGCTGAGGAGAGACGCCATGGTGTGTTTACAATTCGCGGTGGACATAAGGAAGAGAACGGTGCCACCGCTGCCAGAAGGATATTCCGGCAACGCCTACGTGCTTGCCTCCGTAGCATCAACCGCCGGAGAACTACTCGAAGAACTAACACTCGAGTCAATAGTAAACAAGATTAGAGAAGCCAAGAAGTCCATTGACCAAGACTACATCAACGCATACATGGAAGCGCTTGGAAGTGGTGAACAAAGAAATGACGGAAACCTCCCTCCTATCAAAGAACTAACCCTAATCTCCGACTGGTCAAAAATGCCATTTCACAACGTTGGCTTTGGCAACGGCGGTGAGCCGGCGGATTACGTGGCACCACTGTGTCCTCCGGTGCCACAAGTTGCTTACTTCATGAAGAACCCTAAAGATGCTAGAGGGGTTGTTGTGAGGATTGGTTTGAACCCACAAGATGTTAGTGATTTTTCAAATCATTTCCTTGGTTATTAGATGTGATAATTTATTAGTAGAATCTTTGTTAATTACTACTTTGTGTTAATATATATGATGATGATGATGATGATGGCTCCTCTATATGCATGCGTGTGCGCTAAAGACATTTTATTGTAATTGGGTTATGATGGATTTATAATGACACATCTATGCTTTGTGTATTTGTCGTTAATATCACTTTAAATTCTGAATATACTTTATATACCTCCGGAATTTCTGGATATAGATATATAAAGTTAGTAAAGTTATGTAATATGTTATCTTTGTAGACTTTTTTTTGTTTAGGTCCCCACTGGACGCCTAAGCCAGGTTTTGGCCATATGTGGGTTCAATTATAGCTCTCGATTGGGCTCTCTACTTTCATTTGTCCATGTTTAGATAAACATTTCTTATTTATGAGAAAAATAATGATTAGTTCTATACTCATATAAGCTGTCCACGGATCAATTAAAAACCATACAAAAGATTAAAATTACAAAGCAAGTCTGCTACAAAACAAACCTACTACAATACAAATCTGCTATAATTATTGAGTTTTGATCAAAGTTGTTTTTGTGGTTTTGGTGGAAAAAAATTATGGAAAAGAAAGTTTAATTTTACTGTTTCAACGAAAAAACTTGATTTGGTGAGAAAATTCGTTTTTGTGGATTTGACAGAAAAAATTAATTTTGTGGTTTTTATACAAAAACAAGATTATGCAGTTTTAACTGAAAAAAAATTAATTTTGTAGTTTTGGTACGAAGATAAGATTTTTTTCTTTGCGGTTTTGATAAAAAAAAAATTGTTGTGGTTTTGACGAGAAAATTTTATTTTTTGACAAAAAACTTAATCTTGAAATTTGGCTGAAAAAAATCAATTTTATGTTTTTCATGAAAAAAGTTAATTTTTATAAAACTTTTATTTAAATCAAAATTATATTTATTTTAGATTATTAGACGGATTATGTTCACATAGACTAAACACACAAATATCTATGATCTAATTAATCTTGTAATTCTTGTCCAATTATATTATTATGCATTGTAAATAAATGTGACCAGAATAAATTTATTTATATTTGGACACAGACTATCCATGATCAATCCACACATTTGACCGCCTTTAGGTTCAATTTACAGTTCCACAAGGTTGAGAGGGCTCATGTAAAAGAAGGTTCATGTACTGGTTACGATTTATAGCTACAACTTCTACATTTCCTACCTGAAACACGTATCTACTTTTTTGTACATTCAAGTTTCAACGCATGAGTTTGGTTCTAATTCATAGATAAAGAAGACCACTCTTTAACCGCCAACACAGATTTATGGGTAACACGAAGAGGTTGCCCTCCTGCTTGGAAACATAAGTTGTAAAGATGGTTTGCTGTTACTTTACAGAGAGAGCAAGAAAAGAAAAGACAGAACCAAAGATAAATAATAATTGATTGTGTCTGAATAAAACACTCTTTTCTCATGTTGACAAAGTACAGAGAAAACATAAAAACAGATTCTCATATGCATGTTCTGAGTGAACTATTATGCCATCCAAACCCCAAATCTCCTTCAAAGAACTCACCTTGGCTCTGCTCCTGAAAGTAAATAGTCATTAAATCCACTAATGCAAAAATGGGGAAAGCAAATGGTTTAATACCTTTGGCATCATGGAGTTGACAATATCATCCAAGGAACCAGCATCTGAAGGCATTGAACCATTCTCTAGCTTCTGTTGTCCTACAAATAAACCTTCATTTGGATTGCTACTTCTCAACAATTGATCATCAGTCACTGGACCTAAGTTGTTTGCAGGCTGCTGCTTTATCTGTGATGGATCAATAAAGCCTGATTGTGCAGCATCTGAGTTGCAGAAATGGTTCCACTCCAAGGTGTCTGGTTTAGAATGAACATCACTCTGTGGAATGTTGGTTGACAATACAGCGTTTGACCAATCTTGAAGACGCTTGTTGATCTCCAAGTGAGGAGTAAACCCTGGGTTTAAGGATGGATATGATGACTGCGGGTGACCCAAGTGATTATTGGGAGCAACCATTAGAGAGCTTTGCTGTGAACTAAAGCTCGGAAACGCCTTGTTGTTGTTGTTGTTGTTGATATGAAGATCATCTAATGGTGGAATTGGCATTCCCTGAAGTATGTAACCTCCATCATTGTGGTTACGAGGAAGCGATGATGACACATGTGGGAACACTCCTCCAAAGGAGTTTAGGCGACCAAGAGGATAATGCCTCATGGTTGCAGCAGCTCCACCAAGGAACTGACCGGACCCAAGAGGTATCTGCCGTTGGTGGTGGAAGCCGCCAAGCCCTTTGATAGAACTCATTTGCATGAAATGTGAGTCTATAGCCGCCATGTTAGCTTGTTGATTAGCTTCATTGGTTATTTTCTTCAACGCGGAACGAAACTTCTGCAAACCAGAAGACATTGTAGTTATGTTAATGGAAACCATATTAACCAATAAGAATAATCATAGCCTCTCTATCTCTCACACACCTGAAGGTGGCTAGCGACATTCTCTCTTGTGAGCTTGTCAACATTCATCAGTTCAAGAATCTTTTTCGGTTGAGCTTCTGCATCATTTCAACTTTCAATCAGAAAATGGTTTATCCAGAGAAGCTTAGAGATCAAAGAAACATTACTTTCGACTCCCAAATGATCAACAGCTGCTAAGAACTTATTGTGCAGCTCACGAGTCCAGAGAACACGAGCCTTCTTTTGAGCCGTTGGATCATCATTCTCATTCCCTCTTTCTTCATCATCTTCTTCCACTTCTTCAAACTGATCTTTACGTTTTCTATTTGTTTTCACACCGTTCTGATCAGAGTTTCCTTCAGATTCACCATTAGTAGTCACAATGCTCTTCATCTTCTTGAACTTGCTTTTCCTCACAACGTGTTGCCATATGTTCTTGATCTCCTCTATACGAACCGGTTTAAGAAGATAGTCGCAGGCACCGTGCTTGACTCCTTTCATCACATACTTTGCATCGCTATGCGCAGATAACACTGCAAAAAGAATCAAACATCACGTCAAAAGATCAATAACAGAAACTAAACACAAGACAGGGTGGGATTGGTTGTTCATACTTATGACAGGTAAGTCCATTTCAAGACCAACGAGTTCAAGTAGCTTGAAACCATCCATGTCTGGCATGTCGACATCGCTAATAACGAGATCAAACTTGTTCTTGTTCTCCCTCAACAACTCCAGTGCGGTTTGTGCACTGTCCGTTGTTGTAACTGCAAATACAATCACCACAAAGTAATTAAGCTTTGTGACAAAGAAATCAAATCCGTAATAATTTCCCAAAAATAATACTCCCTCCGTTTCTAAAAGATCCATGTTCTGGAAAAAGAATTTGTTTCAAAAAGATCTACTTTTTACATTTTCAATACATATTTTATTAACTAATTGCAAACTTTAAGAAACTTAATTGCATTTATCAAATTTTTATTGGTCTAAAGTTATGGGAAAAAGATAATCACAAAAATTTATGCAAATTTAATGTGTTTTATTAAAACGTGTGAAAAATCTAGAATATGTAACATTTTGAAACGGAGGGAGTATTCTTTTTAACACATCCCAAAAAAATAGTATCTGTTTTTAAAAACAGAGCAAGAGAATGTTTCAAAATAAACAAACTCAAAAGATGTATTAATACAACTTCAAATAATGAATCTAACTAAATCTTAATTCGATTCCAAAAAAAAACTAAATATGTGTGAAAACGTTAAGAGAGAGAGAGAGAGAGAGAGAAGGGACCATGGTATTGGCAGCGATGAAGGAGAGTCTCGAGAATACGGAGACAAGTTTGGTCATCGTCAACGGCAAGAACTCTCATGCCTACTGGAAACTGGTCCACTGCTTCAAAATCTTGTTCCACAGTCATTTTCTTCAGAGATTTTCAACACAATACAAAAAAAAACAAGAACTAGGAATTGAAGTAGAACAAGAACTACGTTAGTAGTAGGTTATATAAAGATCCAATGAATGGGTCTCTAAAAGAGATAATGATTTAAGAAAAAGAAAAAAAAGTTTTATGAAAAAAGTAAAAAAATTTCGTTTTTCATCTGACGAGAAAGGAAGAAAAGCAAAAGAGAATCTACGCTATATATGGTTAACTCAAAACCTCTCTGTCTGTGATAAGTCTTTAAGACTGGCCAATTAAAACTCATTTAAGGAATTTTCTTCTTTTTAAAAAAATTATATTTATTTATTTTTCTTTTTCTTACCACTAAAAACAAAAGACATTTTCGGACGAGAATCTCGTTTTAAAATTCAGTGAAGCGATCGATCATTTGTACGTGAGAGTCACGCGCCACAAGGAACGGTGTTTTGTCATTGGGTTTGGTTGGCTTCTTTTGACTGTCTAGGAACTTGTCGGTTCAATTTTAACCATGAGTCGGTTCGGTTTATATACTTGTCGATTATAATTGTAGAATATAATGAGAGGATGGTCGATTCAGATTTATACTTATTTCGTAGAGTTATCTCACCTTTTTATTTTTATCTTTTTGAACACATTTTTTTTTTGAACACATATCTCACCTTTTTTATTTTTAGAGATTTTTATTGAATTATGTATAGAAAAGTGGAGGATGAGGAGGAAAAGGCGTGTCTCAAACCGGAATCGTCAGCGGAATATTCCGGTTTAGCTAAAATTATTGATTTTTTAGTTGGATAATGATGTTAAATACTAAGGAAATAAATTTATAAGAAGGAAAATAAAGAAAAGAATAGGTACAATGGGGAAAGTGTTTATGTATATGATTCTGTATATATTGTAATTAAGATTTGAGATATGTTTCAGATTTTGTACAGAGTATTGAAGGCAGGAAATATAATTTTTAGATATTGCATATATGAAAACTTTCCTAAATCTATATGTCTTTCGATTCAATTGACTATCAAAAACTACTGTATGGCCAACGGATTTATCATAGTAATTAACTGCAATTATAGTAATTTAAATTTAGAAATTAAAATACAATAATAACTGAGAAAAGACAGGCTTTAGGGAGAGCATGGTGAAAGTTGGGAAGTGCGAGACACGCATGAGCGTACTTCATGGCTTTTTCCTCTTTCGTGCAGTTTCAGAAAGATTCAGGAAAAATACGTATCCATAATAAATAACTAATAATGGCTAGTGCCGATGATATTTTAAACACAAGTACATTGTTACTTGGATAATATAATTTTTTTATAATACTTTGATAATATTTCACTCTAGTTATATGATATTTAGAAGGAGAAGAAAAGTATGATTAGAAAGATGTCTATAATTTAGCAGGTTCCGTGTGACGTTAAAAAGATTTGAAGTCAATGTAATAGCTAGCTTAACACGATATTATCACCGCCCATTTGTATTAAATGACTTAATTAAGTTATAATAATAAAAAAATTATCAGACAGAAACTATAAGTTGAGTAGCGATGAGAATAACGATAAATATCTTAGAAATAAAAACTAAGTCCGTCCTTGAAATTTGGATCCCATCCACATTCTCAGACTACAAACAAAAGCTTGATGAATGCAAAACAAGATCCCAATGATTTAATAGACTTTGTGTATTCATATTGTATACATCATAACAATCATATTGTATGCTTTCTTGGACTGGTCACCTACCGTGTTCGTATCTGTACCTCTCGTTTCCTATTATATTATAAAGTACTCTACCTTAGAAACGAATTTTGGCTTACATTAACAAGATAAACATTATGATCATTGTTTATACTGTATATGCAATGTTAAATGATTTAGTACTACATTTATTTAACGTTTTGTTCCCCAAGATTATAACAAAATCCAAGGATTACCAAAAACTACAAACTTCAAACTTTTTTGTTTATCAAGGAACTCAGAAATTCTTAAATCAAAATTAATAATATCAGAGATTTTTCTTTTATAGGAAAAAATCTGATAAAAACTGCTATTGACGAGTGACAAGGCCTGATAATGACCATAAAACAAAGGAAAACATATTCAAGATTTCACTTTTGCAAAGAAAATCAACATATATCCGATGCAATGCATTGGAAAATAAAAGACAACTTTCTAATACAAATTATTATCATTAATAGTTCCCTAGTTTTTTTCTTCTCTAAAGTGGCAATAGAGAGATTAAAGAAATGTTTTCTAGAAGATCCATGCTATGCACCAAATCTGTCAAGATTCTACTACAACTTAGTTATTGGAATTCATTTGTCATTAGCTACTCTCATTGGCTCCGGCTTATAATCTTATAAGCCATCCATTTCATTAAGATATATGTGTTTTTTAAAAAATGTTTGAAAAACACATTGTTTATATTTTAATCTATTTTCATAATTAATAATGATTAATTGTAAATTTCAAAAAAATAATTGAATTTATTGAATTATTATTAGTTTAAAACTATAGAATAAACAATTTAGAAAATAAATATTTATAGTTAAATTTAATATGTATTATTAATATGTGTGAATTTTAAAATATATATTATTCTGAAACGGATGAGTACATATTATAAACACAATATTCACATTTAAACTTGATAAATAAGATGTCATAATCTTTATTAAATGAAAAAGAAGATGCTGAAAGATTATAATGATAAAAGAAAGCAAGCAACTAATAATAAATGGAGGGGGAAATCAAAGTGAGTCTAAGTTGAGTTAATCTTGTCTCCCACAAGGGCTAACCTCAGTTGTCACCAATATGCTTCTTGTTTGGTTGCTTCCTACTCATTTCCTACTCTACTACTCTCACTTATTTATGTTGTCACACATATTAAAGGAAACTATGAATGAATTTTCTATTTCTCGTCAACTCTAGAACATCATATCATAGTGTTTAGTGTTTACAATTCATACGCAATATGTACTTAGTAATCATTATCAAGTAAATATAAAACAGCTAGTTATGAACAATGGATGATGATGCATGTGATTATTTTTATCATGAACCTTTTATTCACTTCAATTGATGGAAAATGTATTTGATAACATGTCGTTGACTTAGTTGTAGGTCCTCGTGTTGGTAAAAAACAAGCAGTAATCCTACTTAGCTACTATGGGGAGCTATTAACACTCTCATCATTGGTATAACACAAAGTTCCAATTTTTACTGTATGCCTAGTAATATTGTCATGGTCAACTTTGTATAGTATATGATTTATTCCATTTGAAACAATGTATAAACTGAGAACATAATAATCAAAAAGATGGGCAATTTACTTTGCGATGAATGAATTTAGCTTTCTCAACCATTGAATGAGCTCAATCCTATCTTTATTCATCATATATTCATGCAAGAAAAAGCAAAGCTCCGAGTCTATCCCTCTTACTCGCAAAAACTCTTTAATCGCTGTCTGAAAATCATACTTCAAACTCCTGCAATGCAAAGAAACAAAAAAAAATCACAAGTTTCAGTAACTGCATTTAACTAGAGCTAACGTTGTAAATCTAATTCACGAATAAGACTACACCAAAGTGATTACAGAAAGCAGAGAGATCTGTACCCGAACTTTGGTCCCATGTAAGGCTGGCCAGTGATTTTATCACGTCTAAGCATGTAAAGCTTTTGAATTTCGATACGGTTAGGCCAGACGGAACAAAGAAACTCCATGTCTTGACTCCCATCAGCCTTAGAAATGTCTACAAGCAAGCTAACGTGAAGACGGACATCGCGCCCTGAAGCATCTAAACCGGTTCTTGGAACGGTCATAAACCCATCAAACATAGTTGCTTCCATTTTAATGCTTTCGTCTTCTCCAAACTTGCCTTTCATCACAATGCATTGTTCACCGGGACGATCCTCAACAGAGAATGATTTGAACTCAGTAGGTGGCTGCATTAGTTTTAAGTCAAAACAACAATCATAAAGGAAAGGATCTCTTCCCATTTGCTTGGATATTGAGCAAAACAGAACAGTAACTCTTGTCTTTGTCTCCCTCATCAATCTACTTCACTAGAACAACAAGATTGTCTAAACTAACGAAGCATTCTATACCCAAGAAAAGTGGAATCTAAGATTAGCATTCAACCCTAAATCATAAACACTAAAACCTGATTTTCTAGCTGAACACTCGGCTCTAAGGTCTGGATATTGAAATTGACGAAATGAGATGATACCTGATGAGGAGGAGCATATTCCGATTGATAATCGATCTCGTTTCTTATGATTCGAAGGAGGTTGGACCGGAAGGGAGAGTTCGCCGACGCGATCGCTGCGTAGGATCGCCGCGAAGTTGTGATGTCTCGTGATTGGGTTGTTGGTAACAGAGAATGGCATCGATCCAAGGAAATAAGGGTTCTTGAGGAAAGAGAGGGAGAAATGCGAGAAGTTTTCGAAAGAGTGCGGAGGAGAAGAGCCATGGAGGTTTTCATGGTCGCCGTCGCCGACATTAGGGCGCTCGTTTGAGTGGTTTCCTAATTTGAGGAGGTGGTGGGCGTTTCGATTGAACTAAACCGAAATTGAACCGGATCGGAATAGCTAGGCCGATTAAGTTTTTATTTTTATTTTTATTTTAATGCTACTAAGAAATAATCAATGGGCTTGAGTATCTACTAATTATGTATGGGCCTTTAAAATTATTAGTAGTGTATAAAAGGCCCATCCATTACTTGACTAGGGTTTCCTCTTATAAGTTAAAAGAAACGTTCGTCGCCACTTCTACTCGTTTAGCTTTGCTTCGCAGTTGCAATTCGCTCGACGTCAAGATGGTAAAGCCTTTCTTCTGGTTGTTTTAATCAATCGTTCATTTCTCCTGTTTGAATTGAATTAAGAGATTGATATTAGTTAGAAAAACGAATGAAAGTATTGATTTTGTTATGTTGTCTGTCTGAAAAAAATGAAAATGAAACGAAACAGCCGTCGCACAAGTCGTTTATGATAAAGAAGAAGCTGGCCAAGAAGATGAGGCAGAACAGGCCTATTCCTCACTGGATTCGTCTTCGTACCGACAACACCATCAGGTTCGACACTATTTTTTTTTTTTTCACTAGTTAGACCATCTCCAACCCCACTCTATAATTTACTCTATAATGGAGTAATCATTTTTTTGTTTCTTCACTATTCTATTTTAGAGTAAATTATAGAGTGGGGTTGGAGATGCTCTTAGGGACATAGACCTGAGAATTTAGCTGTCTATGTGGATTGATTTAGTGCAGAAACTGTTGTTGAGTTCTGAAACAAGACATTCTTTTTTGTTCTAATGGTTTCGTGTCGTTTTTTTTTTCAGGTACAATGCCAAGCGCAGGCACTGGCGTAGAACCAAGCTCGGATTCTAGATGAAAGCTTCTTCCCAAAAGAGTCTTCTTTTCTGTTGGTTTTAGCATTTCCTCAAGTTTTATGGATTTTACCTTGTGACTTTTTCATTTCTATGTAAGACTTTGGCTCGTGATTTTTGTTTATCAAAAACTTCTATCTATAAAACCATTTCATAGCTGTTGTGTTGTTTGACTGTTTTAAGATTCGTGCTTATTGGTTACTTATATACCATATTCTAGCAACTTTGCCATGGATTAGGATCTAGTTATCTCATTGGTACTTTGTGCTTGCGTAGAATCTTTCAAGCTTCTTGTGTCAGATTTGTTATTGGTTCTGTATATGTAGTCTCTTCTTATTTTACGTCGCAGATGATGTAAATGATAAAAGATAACAAGTATCATTGTAAAATTATGAAAATTCAATTGTATGATTAGGTCAAGAATCAAGAGATAAGTAACAGGCATTGTTCATCTATAGCTCGTTGGGAGTCTTGAAACACAATCAACCCAAAAGGTTCCTTGGCAAAATGTTTAGCGAGCTATCTTATTCATTTGTCATCTCTTTCAATAAGTTCAAGAAAAAAGCATATATGACTATAGTTCTTATTGTCATCTTTACGGGGACGACCAAAGCCTCAGCTTACGTTATGGTAAGAGTCGATAATGGCATCAGCAAGATACTCGCATTTCGCCATAGACAATCCAGCCAGCGATATCCTCCCGTCTTTGGTCATGTATACATGCCACTTGTTCGTCATGTTATCGCTCTGCTTATTCCACAAAAAAAAAAAAAAGACAACACAAACTTAAAATCCGTTGTCTTCAAGTCTCAACAAAGTAAATGAGTATGAACATTTTGAGTATACCTGAGCTTCGTTGAGGCCGGTGAATGAGAACATGCCAATCTGCTTCAGAATGAAAGACCAGTCCTTGCCACTCTTGTCTTTTGAAACCAAGCTATCATACAGCTTCTGTCTCACAGTTTTTATCCTCCCCGCCATCATTTCCATCTCATCTTTCCACTCACCAAACATAGTTTCATCTCCCACTACATTAGCCACGATCCTTGCCCCATGAACCGGTGGGTTCGAGTACATAGGCCTAGCAATCCTTTTCAACTGGCTCTTGACTCTGAAAGAAAAGTAGTGTTAACTCTTCAAATTTCTGTAAATAATAAGAAACTTGATTGAAGTGTTTTTTACCTTGTAGCAGCATCGGCTGATGAGCAGACGACATTGATTGCACCTATTCTTTCAGCATAAAGACCCAAATTTTTACTATATGACTGAGCAACAAAAAACTCCATTCCACGTTCAGCAAATAATCTCACAGATGCTGCATCTTCATCAAGGCTTCCACTAGCAAAGCCCTGGTTAATATAGGAGTGCGCATGTAGTAGCATCAAAAAGAAGTTGAGTGAACTCATAAGTGTAGGAATGTGATGATGCCTACCTGGTATGCAACATCGAAAAACGGTATATGGTTCTTCTCCTGAATGACATCAGCTATTTTCACCCATTGTTCTGGTGTTGGGTCAATCCCAGTTGGGTTGTGAGCACATCCGTGTAGCAAAATGAATGATCCTTCTGGTGCTTCCTGTTCAGTTTCAAGATCAACCATCCAAATTCATGAGGGAATATTCTCGATAGTTTATGGAAATGATCATCACATAGAGAAAACAAACCTTAATATCTTGTATCATCCCGTCAAAGTCCAAACCAATAGTTTTTGGATCATAGTAGCGGTATTCAGACCATGGAACATTGGCATCATTGAAGATGTTCTTGTGATTACCTGAAGTAGTATTAGTTTGTCAATGGATAAAAACATAATATATACTGGTCAATGTAACAACACACCCCAAGTTGGTGCTGATATCAGAACTTTAGCTCCAGGGAAGTAACGCTCAATAAGAGCCGCTGCTAGTCTCAGTGAACCTGTTCCCGAAAGACCCTGAATCGTTGCCACCTGGTGGTTTGGAGCCAAGGGAAATGAATCAGCTAGACTAAAACATATTGCTGAGAAAAAAAAAGGAAAATCAAGAGGGAAACATAAACACACTTTTTGTTCCTTAATAACAGGATGACCAGCTCCAAAAAGCAGCTCAGCAGTGGCCTTGTTGAATGCAGCCAACCCCTCGATTGGGAGATACTGCAGTTTTTCATCCAAGCTTTAAGTAACTTTTAAGCATATTCTGATATGATCTAATTGCTTTTTAACACACATTTTCAAATTACCTCTTTGTTATCTCCTCTCTCCAACATCAAGTTCTCAGCCTAAAAATAAAAGAGTAAGGAGATTAACTAACACTTAATCTGTCAAAGACATTCAGCAATAGGTCTTCAAACCTTTTTAACGACATTAAGCACATAAGGCTGGAGTTCCTCAGTTCGATAAGCGCCAACACCGAGATTTAGCTTAAGCTCGTCAGTGTCAGCTTTGAATGCTTCGCTGACTCCAAGGATAGGGTCTGGTGGTGCCATTGTTATACTCTCGAAACGAGAAGGCTTCACTGCAACCGACATGGTCACCCTGCTAAAAGTCTGAGACCAAAGCCATTTTAATAATCAGACATGCTAGTGCAGATTACAAACTACAGTTTATCAAACTTAGCTTTATAAGATTGTTCTCATATATGGTTCAAGTTCAAGCAATAACTAACAAAGTAAAAAACACAGTACCTTTGTTCTCAGAATGGGGTTCGAACCGGAAGTTCCAGGCGTTAGCTTATTAATCTCACGCGGTAACAGAGAAGTAGAACCGAGAGAGAGCACTGAAGAAGCCATGGAATCGCTATGGATCAAAAACTTAATTATTCACACCTGAACTTCGTTACAACCGCGCGGTTTCGATCAGATCGAGATTAGTGTATAAAGAACAGTGGATCACGAGACGATAGGTACGAAGTTGATTACTCTTAGACTTGTCTTTGAGAGAGGGTATAGTGGTCATTGTACAATGTTTATAAGATATAGAAAGTACAAAAGAGTTTGGATTCTGTCTGGATAGTAGTTGATGACTTTGTAACACAGTTCAAAGCTGATATAACAAAATTCAATAATTAGAAGTGGATACCCCTGCGAAACCTCTCTTCTCACATTTTCACCCCCAGAGTTCTTAAGTATTCAAATCAAACCCTTTATACGCAACAATTAGTTAACCGGAGAAATGTGGAGATCATAAAGGAGACGACCATCCATTCATAGATAATTATATAAAAAAGACAGAATCATATTTTTATAATACAAAATCATAATCCCATATAAAAGCAGCAGAAGAGTGAAAAAAGATGCATGATGTGTTGACCAGATGCTTTACTATATCTATATATCGGTCATCATAAGTTTAATTTTGATTAAGGTTTTGATAGCCTATTTGTCCATACAATTATGATATGGCATGAGGGAAGCCGAGCAAGAAGTTGATTTTGCTCTAAAATGCCCATCAACCAATCTTAAGTTCATTATCATGATTCTTTGGGCCATACATCATTTTAGAATGTTTTGAGCAGCAACCAAAATCAAAACGTGACGTATATGTTTCTGGCAATTAGATTAACGCCATAAAACACGTTGGAGAGAGCGTTCAGAAAAACCACGAACCACATCGTCCTCATGAGTTTGCATTATCGGAACTGGTCTGGTCAATAGAGTAAATAGGTTACAATATGAAGGGTGAGTTTTAAGGAACGTGGTAATGTCTTATGTCCTAATGATGATACATGGACCCACTCCACGCAAGAGAAAGTAGCTGACTCAAAGGAGAGACGCACATTCTAATAAGGGTCGTCGTGGGATCCAATCACTCTCGGTTCCTAATCCACTTAATAATTTTCCATGCGCCTCTTTCACGTTAAAGCTGAATATAAACATACTTTAAATATAAGTTTAATATTTTTGGTCGACCACTTCTTTCATTTCAAACGTTGTTGTCTTTTACCTATTCCCAACGCAAATATTCTAATTGCCATTTTTTTTTTTTGATCAAAAAAAAAAAAAAAAAAAAAAAAAAAAGGCCATTTAAACATTTATAAATTCCTATATATATCCATCTAAAAATATCTGAATTTTGGTGGAGAATAGTCGATATACATACATGTCTATTTCATTTAAATAGACCGACCAACTTAAGATGTACCAGATATACTCTAATTAGAAGTTTAATATTGTTTTAATGGTCGACCTTAAACCAAAACGATATGAAGCAAACGGTATACGTAATCCACATCATAACTTTTGCAACACAAGGTTAATTAATTAAGTATATACTCCATGTTTCATAAAAAAAAGTGTCACGTTGATATTTTCATACATATTAAAAAATTAATTGAAATGTATTTATATTTTCATTAATGTTACCTATTTAATCAATATAATTTTAGATAAGTAAATTTATTCAGAAGATCAATACATTTTACAATTAATATTGAGTTGAAAGTAAATATAATTACATTAAAATTGTAAAACGATACTTTTTATGTAACAAAAAAAAATGTTAAAATGACACTTAATATAAAAGAGTATTGATTTTGAAATCGTATACGAATTTAAACAAATGCAGTGATAGATAATGAAGATTATATGTCCAAAACGTTAATTTTCATAGACATACGTGAATATGGTAAATTTCAGTTTTTTTCTGTGTGTCACTGTTCGTACCATTAAGACCAAGGATTCTGATAAATGTGTGCTGCCTCAAATATGTGCATGTTGCATCTGTCGAATATGCTTACGTAGTTATGTATGTCAGCATGTCGTATTAAACGTTATCGACTGCATCGTTACATTATGTCGTTATTAACTAGTCATGCACACAATTGTATATCGTATGTTTGGTTCACAAATCAACACGTTCTATCTCACTTAAATATGAACCTGTTACATTTCAGAAAGATCATATCAACGTGTAGCATCGTTATCACACGTTACTTGTTCATTTTAACAGTTTTCAACCAATTTGTTAATGTTTACGAATCTCTCTCTAACATTTTGTTTTTTTTTTCTTTTTCTCTAACATTTTATTAATCTAACACGAAAATTTCTTCGCTAATTTATTTTATTACTATGACATGCTATCGTGTATATATAATTCTTATTGCTAGTTACTGGGACATAATATTATTTATGGATAGAGTATGAGTAAAGTTTACTCAAAGGTCGTCGCCAAGGTTTGCTTCCAGATTTATTTACGTCTTCTCATCCAACAATTCTTATTTTATTTCTTTAAACGACAGCGTTTTGAAGGTCTAATGACGCAAGCGGTTTCGTTATGTGACGTCAGCAGGTTTTCACAGGGAGAAAATAAAGTTTCCATCTAATGGTTCAGATTTGTTTTTCATGTTAATCCAAGGGTGTGATAGTTTCTATCTTCACAAACCTTTTGTATGTTGTTAATGGAGATTAATCAAATCCTCTGTTCACCAACTTCTTCATTCCATTCTAATAATAATAAATAAACAAACATACCATTTCTAACTTTCTACATCCTCTTGCCACTTCTCCCTTTTCTTCCCGATGTCTCTCAGACCAATCTGAGGATCGCTCGACTTCATCGTTCACTTTGTCGGCTTTGACTTTTTGACTTGTTCGAACTACAACTTCTTCTTGTCCGTCACTAAGTACACGTTCTTTCCGATCGAATCTGCTCTCTATACACCAAGGTGATAACGGTTTTACTCTTCTGGTGATTACCCTCTGATTAATTAACGTTTATTCATTGGTTATTTATTTGTTATACATATGCATGGTTTCAAATTCAAAAAAGGCCGTAGATTCCGGAGCTATGATTCTGTGAATTGAAAAAAAAAAGATGTAGATTTTAAGTTTTGAACTTGGAGATTATTGTCTCTTCTTTAACTCCACATCTCACGTACTTGTTGTCTGCATTCTCTGTTTTTTTTTTGTATTCGAAGAACCATTAGTATTTGGAAGATTGAACTTTGTCTCGTCGTGGTCATATCTGATTTGAATTGGGTTCTCTTCAAAATAGGAAAAAGGCACTTGAATCGAGGCGTTCTCATTTGGTCAACTATGGAGTCAACAAAGGTTTGCATGAACGCACAGTGTGGATCTTCCTCCACGTCAGGGGAGTGGAAGAGAGGCTGGCCGATGCGATCCGGCGAATTAGCCTCTCTCTGTGATAAGTGTGGGTAAGCGTTATTAGTCACTCTCGATGATATGCTTGAGTGAAAGTTGGTTTACTTTTTTAAGCTAAGTTTTTGTTGAATGATGTTGGTGTTGGAGTTAGGTCCGCATACGAGCAATCTTTATTCTGCCAAGTGTTTCACGCAGAGGAGTCTGGTTGGAGAGAGTGTAATTCATGTGACAAGGTTGAAAGAAAATAGAAATGGTTTTGTGCTCAGATTGTTATCCTTATTATGTTGTTTATGTGTTTTTATCAGCGTCTTCACTGTGGATGCATTGCTTCTAGATTCATGATGGAGCTTCTAGATAACGGCGGTGTTACGTGTATAAGCTGCGCCAAAAAATCTGGACTATTCTCTGTAAGACTATATCTCCCCCTCCTTGGTCTTGGATTCTTTGTGATTATACTCATGCAATCTCTCTCTCACAGATGAATGTCTGCCATGAAACTAATGGTAGGGACTTCACTACATTTGCTTCAGCAGAGCATGTAAGCAGTGTTCTAGAGAGAACAAATCTCAAGCACTTGCTTCATTTTCAAAGAATCTCTCCCACACAACCTTTTCTTCAGATGAAACAAGAAGAGTCTCTTCTTCTTCCTGCAAGACTAGATGCTCTCAGACACAAACCTGAGAAGAAAGAATCACAGGAATCATCTGCACAGCCAAACTTGAGCATTTCGCTTGGACCTACGCTTATGACAAGTCCATTTCACGATGCTGTTGTTGACGACAGAAGCAAAACCACTCCCATTTTCCAGCTCGCCTCTCGGTCTAGACAACTGCTTCCAAAACCTGCAAACTCAGCTCCCACTGTTGCTGCTCCTTCCATGGAGCCTAATGGGAGCCTTGTCTCACAGATTCATGTCGCTCGGCCTCCTCCAGAAGGTCGAGGCAAGACTCAGTTGCTTCCACGTTATTGGCCTAGGATTACTGATCAGGAGCTGCAACAATTATCTGGACAGTATCCTCATCTGTATGTTTCATAACATATTCTTATTCTATGTTTTTTTGCAATATCGTTCTATGTTAAGGAGTGTCCTTAACTGTTTATTCTCTCAAAAGCTCAAACTCCAAAATTATACCACTCTTTGAAAAAGTTCTGAGTGCAAGCGATGCTGGTCGTATTGGTCGACTGGTTCTTCCTAAAGCATGTGCAGAGGTAACATTTTTTCTCCGTTCCCTAAGTGTTTGGTATCAGGTAAATAACCTTTTTATGGTGATGATTTAGGCTTATTTTCCACCGATCTCTCAACCGGAGGGCCTCCCGTTAAAGATACAAGACATAAAAGGGAAAGAGTGGGTGTTCCAGTTTAGGTTTTGGCCTAATAATAACAGCAGGATGTACGTTTTGGAGGGTGTGACGCCTTGCATACAGTCAATGCAGTTGCAAGCTGGTGATACTGGTAATCTTTCTTTCGTTACATTTACTCATAACATGTTGTTTGGAACATTGGCCTTAAGCGTTTTGGGTCATGTGTTGGGTGTCTATGAGGACAGTGAAGTACGTTCCAAGAAGAGATGCTTTTTAGTAAGTCTAATGTTTTCAATTTTTCCATGATATCTGCAGTAACGTTCAGCCGCACGGAACCTGAAGGAAAACTCGTAATGGGATACCGTAAAGCGACAAACTCTACAGCAGCACAGGTAAAAAGCATCCCAGTCTCATGTTGAAAAGCAAGTGAAATATTGAACTAAAAGTATGCTTTCTGATGCACTTATTATTATGATGCATTTAGTGAAATATCTGTGTATGGTTTCTTCAGATGTTCAAGGGAAGTAGTGAGCCAAATCTGAACATGTTCTCCAACAACTTGAGTTCGGGATGTGGTGACATCAACTGGTCTAAACTTGACAAGTCTGAGGACATGGCAAAGGATAGCTTACTGCTTCAGCCGTCCCTGATCTCTGCTAGGAAACGTGTTCGAAACATTGGCACTAAGAGCAAGAGACTGCTCATTGATAGCGTAGATGTTCTGGAACTGAGATTAACTTGGGAGGAGGCACAGGAGCTGCTGCGGCCTCCTCAATCTGCTAAACCGAGCATCTGTACAGTGGAAGATCACGATTTTGAAGAATATGATGTGAGTTGATACAGTTTACCTGTTGTTTCTTTCTTTCTCAAAAGAAGCTAAACCATTGCACTGTATTCATGTACTTGATGCTATGCAGGAACCACCAGTTTTTGGGAAGAGGACTGTTTTTGTGTCACGTCAAACAGGGTAAGGCCTCATTTACTGATTAGAATTTAAAGTACACTTGGAATGACCAGAGAACTAATAATGAACATCTGATTGTTATGGTTCTGATATATATTATCCTTGAATTCTCAGGGAACAAGAGCAATGGGTTCAGTGTGATGCTTGTGCTAAATGGCGACGGCTTCCTGTGGATACTCTTCTTCCACCAAAGTGGTTGTGCTCTGATAATCTCTTGGATCCTGGCA
Source organism: Sinapis alba (assembly GCA_012274485.2). Classification (NCBI taxonomy): domain Eukaryota; kingdom Viridiplantae; phylum Streptophyta; class Magnoliopsida; order Brassicales; family Brassicaceae; genus Sinapis; species Sinapis alba. The sequence continues at coordinate 21,056 of MU106800.1, read as the reverse complement.
GGTAAAAACGAAGTTGCATGCATGTTCATGTGCTTACTGAGACCGGACACCTGAATAATATGAGTTGCTGTTTTTTATCGTCAGGTCTTCATGTTCTGCACCTGATGAACTCACTCCAAGAGAACAGGATACACTTCTCCGGCTGAGTAAAGGTATTATGATCAGTCTGTTTCAGTAGAAACTTGTTTACATAGAAACTAAAGTTTTGTTTCCACAGAGTTCAAAAGGAGGAGACTGGCATCCTCAAACCAGGAGGAGGCATCTGCTCTGGATACTTTAGCAAATGCAGCCATCACCACGACAGGTGAACAAGGAGATACCGAGGTCGCAGCCACGACCAAGCACCCAAGACACCGAGCAGGGTGTTCGTGCATTGTCTGCAGCCAGCCGCCAAGTGGGAAAGGCAAACACAAGCCTTCATGCACTTGCACGGTGTGTGAGGCAGTGAAGAGGCGGTTCAAGACACTCATGATGCGGAAGCGGAACAGGGGAGAAGCAGGACAGGCAAGCCAGCAGGCGCAGTCAGAGTGCAGAGAGGAGACAGAAGCAGAGAGCATTCCAGCGGTTGAACCAGCAGCAGGGGGAAACATTGACTTAAACTCAGACCCAGCTTCTCGAGTGAGCATGATGAGCCTTCTTCAAGCTGCAACGTTTCCTCTGGAGGCATATCTGAAACAGAAAGCTGTTCCAAATACAGCAGCAGAACAGCAAAGCAGTGATATAGTAAGCACAGAGAATGGTTCATCCTCAGCCGCACAAGAACATGATAGAGACACAAGCGGAGCTCCTGAGCCCTTGAACTAACTTACTAACCCCCTTTGGAATCCTTCATGAGTATTTATTCTTCAGAGGTGTGTTTATTAATGTATACAACCTTTCAAATTGGTTGAGTGGTTAAGACTATTCTGCCAATTGTTTATTTTTCTTCTTGTTTTGGTTGTTGGTGTGCGGTGAGGCTTGAGAGAGAGAGAGAAAAGAATACTGGTGAGGTTTTGGAAATATATATATAAGACAGCCAACATAATCTTGACAGATTGTAATATGTATATGTGTCTTGCCAAAGTTGTTGTCTACATCTTCTATATGCTCTTCACATCATTGCTTATTTAATGTCTCATCTATGTAAAAATAAGTGACATTTGCTAATCAATACAAGATCGAGTTGAACACTGAATATAGAAGAACTTTACTTGTCACTTAGCCTTCTTGACATGAGGATTCGTAACAATCGCTGGAACAAGGTTGTTTGGGGATCCTTAGGCAATTATTAATGACAGCTTGTACTCGGTTTGTTCGGGCTGGATTCTGCATGGCAGTAATGTGTGTAACCCGGTTTGTTAGATATGAATATATATATTCGGTTTTAACCGGTTTAATTCAACTGAAATAACCAATCCTCCATCCCTTAAGAAGTCATGGATAGACCCCACAAGAAGTAAATAATTAAATAAGAACAATTTATAATTTGGGCCGGCCAAAATTGAGTCGGCTCGATTGACTAATTCCGAAATCACTCGCACAACTACACGCCATTCTTATTGTCAAAATACATATACGTGTCCTTTTCCGATTGATTAACATTTCCTCCAACACATGGAATCTGCCTTCTTTTCTGCGTCATCAATGTATAGAAGAAAACCTACCTTTATTTATGATATTAATTACCATATATGCCCCCACTAGCCTCCAAAAGTCACAATTCTGTTTTTATATTCCCATTTTTGTCCTTTTTAACAAAAATTTAGAGCACGAAGATTAGAAAATAACACCAAAGATCACGAGGTAGTGAGTAGTAATCTAAAGTTTATTATAATGATGATAATGACAACAATAAAGATACTAAGAGCATGTTTATAGCCGGATCTTAAATGCGTTGCTTAGGTTAATTGGCTATTAAAATTAAAGAAAAAAAGACAATAAACCAAGAGACGTAGCTTAATTAGAAGATGGAAGGGACGGTTCTTAGCAGTACGTGTCACAATACTAATGGAGAAGGGCAATTTTCTCCTTCTCCTTCTCGTTCAAGCCGCACCATGAAACCGCCCTGCATCTCGAGATTGAAGACCATGGTTGGTCGTTTCTCCCCTCTCCGATGCTCCAATCATCAATTCTGAACTTCTCAGCTTTCCTCCACCGCACAGTCCTTGAATCATCGGTGTTATCAGCTCTCCTCTGCCTCAGTCTTGGCGTCGTCAGCTCATCTCCGTCGTGTTGCTCATCGTCGGAATCAAGTTTGCCGTCGCGTCAGAAAGACTCGTGAAACACCAATGGTCACTTTTGGTTATTTTGCACATCCGGTCCTCATAGTTTTGGTTCTTTTCATATTGACTCCAACTTAATTTTAATATTTAAAAATTCACTAAGCACCCACTTAGAAGTTGCACCAATAAACATGCTCTAATGGCGTGGTCAAAGTAAATGGACAAGTGGCTGTGGCAAGTTGAGTAAATAAATAGAAATATGAAGGGTGAGTTAGGCAATAACAGAGGGAAGATGAGATAGATATTAGGTGGAGAGCGTGGTGGGACCCACAAACGCGCAAGACTGATAGCTTGGGTTACGGTAAGGTGAGGTCGTCTCGTCGTGGGTTCCTCTCTCAACCCTAGAAAGTAACAACTTCACTTTCACGCGCTTCTTCTTTCACATTATAAAAGTTGAATAATAAAGATATAAAATAAAAAGTATTCTGGTCGACCACTTCTTTCAAATGATGTTGTCTTTTACCTATTCCCAACACAAATAATTATAATTGGTTCTTGATTTAAATAGATATAAATCCTTGATCCACCTAGGAAATATCTGAATTTAAATAGATTATAGTCCACATATATTATACTATGTCCATTTCATTCAAATAGATGGAGCAATCTGCCAACTATATGATATCAAATAATAGGATTTTAAATGACAAAACTAAATCAAATTTGTATGTAAAATAAAACAAACAAACACCTCGGTACAGATATTTAAATACATGAATTAATAGTGGTAGAATAGTTATAAAAAATTAACTAATTGTTAGGTTAATTGAAGTCTATATGATCTAAATGTTTTTTGAAAAAAGAGTAAATTTATATGATCTAAATGTTAGTAAATTACAAATGAGTCAAAAGGGTTATTAGCGTTTGAGGGAATGCGATTTATATATGATAACTATCATTTACCTTAAATATATTATGTATGAGAATAATGTTAAGTTTATTCAAAAGGTGAAGATATGTTCTTATTCAATTTGTGATAAATAAAAATCGTCAAATGCAAGTTTTGTACGGTTAGAAAAAGCTACTTTATAAAGTGTATAATTAATAGATTAAATGAATCATACACAATTGCAATAGCACAATAACATTTACAATAAAATATAAATTCATGACTAGTCGAGTTATGTCATAGTTTATCTTGTTATATTTTTGATAAACCATAACACTTGTACCATATATCATAGATAAAAACATAATCTTTTGTACAAGACAACTGTTTTTAAACCATAGTGACATACTATTGAATCGATCAGGAAAATATACCTGCCGTGATTAATCAGTTACCTACGTAAAAAGGAAATGAATAAAATGAATATAAAGGGAAAACGGTTTTTAAGAAAAAAAAAAAAAAAAGGCAAACAACTTAGCGCGTGTAGTCAAGGACGTTAAGCGAGAGTAGGTTAAAAAACTAACTTGAAGCTGTTTCGGACACGCTGGGCACAATCATGTTATAAAACCATCGTTCGTCCTCTTCATCATCCACCACACATGTATCATTCTTCTTCTTCTAAATTACATTTCCTCTTCTTCTTCCTCCTAATTTTCTCAAGAAAATCTTCCATTTCCAGCAACCATGGGCGTCGCTGTTCTAAATCCTCAGGACTGTCTAAAACATCCTTTATCTCACATGAAACATCCACGCAACCCTAGCGCATGCCCCAACAGGCAGAAAAAAACGGTTTCAAACCGTACACGCCGTAGCCCGCCGCGAAAACAAACCTCACCATCTCCTCCTCTAACACCGCCGCTTCCTCCTCTCGCTACCGTTCCGGCGAAGAAGAGCCCCAACAACAACAACAACAAAGTCAACGTTGGCCAAGTTAGAATCCTGAAGCGCGGTGAGGAGATCCCTAAGAAGACAACAGATCTGGTCGTAGAAAAGACAGATCTTATGTCTACTCATCGGATCGGAACAGATCCAGGAATGGTTCCGAGTCAGATCCGTTTACCCGTCCGTAAATCGAAAACCGTACCGTTTTACGCCGGTCCCGTTACCATGACTTCTCCACCTCCAAGCGACGTACCTCTTCCAGCCTTTTTCGCCACGAAGAAGAGCGTCTCTTTGTTCAAAGCCACCGACGCTACCAATGATATCATTAGGATGCTTCGCTTAGACATCGCGTGACCGCATGCTTATGTCTTCATCTCAATCTGAGATCAATCGCCGATGTTTTCCACTGTTCTCCAAAAAACTGTTACATTTTCGGATCGAAAATCTTCGAATAAATCATCTACAGACGATGAATCGAGAAGATGAATGAAACGCATCTTCGTTAATGAACCGTTTCGAATCTTCCCTTATTTTTTCAAGGGGTAAAGGTCGAAATATTTTCTTAACAGGTCTTAGTTTCTCTTCGAGTTTAGTGTTTGTATAGAGTAATTTGTGCATAGGCTTTTTTTTTTTTTTTTAATTTGTGTCTTTGGGTATCATCTCCTGTATTAGTTGTCGGTTTACTTATAGGTTCGTCTTCGTCTTTCTTCTGTTGAGTCTTTTTGTTGTTTCTCACCGTTCTTGTAGTTGTAAGACAAAGCATCAGAGATATGTATCTTACTGGAAATATGCAGATTAAGTTTCTGTATTACCTTTCGATGTAAGATCAGTATTTCCATCTTTATATTAATCGAAATTAAGTTTTATTTGGCTTTTATTCCATGTGATTGTTCAAAGTATTCTATTCATTCCTGATATCAAACTAAGCATTACCAAGACCTTGATATAGTGAAATTCTTATGGATATGCTTTTACAACAACTCAAAATATAAAATCTGGTTTATGCTTGACTCAATTGTTTAACTGGTTACGTAAATTGTTCACGTTTGATAGTATTTTTTCTCTATCACACGCAAAGAAACAGTGTTTATACGTTTATGACTATTGCACGCAAAGAAACAGCGTTGTACGTCTTTTCTGATTAGTGATTATTAAAAGATGCACGCTTGATCCTTTTGAGATTTTTAAAATTGTCATCGATCTTTGATTTATCTCTATCATTTGGTACAAAAATAAAAAAATTATAGGTGAATGATACATGCCACTTGGTTGGTCCAAGTTTTAAGATACCAGCTCTCATGGTTGGGCGGCCCACCATGATCCTATCTAAAGCCCATAACTTTACATAAGGTAATTTTAGAAGAATCTGCATTCGATTTTCACAAAATAACATAAGGTAATTTAATATTGATATGATCAATGATAGAAACCACTTCCTAAAAAGATTATAATATAGAATTTTTGCATATTAAAAAAATATAATTTTTTGATATATATAAAATTTTGATTATGAATATATTATTTTTATAACTAATTATTTTTACAATTTTTAACCAATAAAATTTAAATGACCATAATTACATTTTTAAAAGTTTGTAATCTATCATTAATAATACATTGAGATGTAAATTTTATCTTTTTGAAATAAATTTTTTAATGGAATATGTATAATTTATTTATCTGTAATTTAACAACTTGCCTTGTCTTTTTACTTCACATCAAAGCATATTGACGTTAACGGAGCTGGTTGTCACTAGGCAGTTGTCAGTTGTTCATTGGTTGAACGTTACGTGTTAAATGATAAATCTCCAATGAGCCAGTAGCCACATCAGTTTTTTTGTTCCTTTGCATATAATAATAACAAAAATGTTTAAATCCATAGAATAACAATAAGGAACATAATTGATGGTGCCCTAATAAGCAAATATTGATTTTCAACTTAATAGTCAGACAAAAAAACAAGCAAAGATCAACACAATTGCAAAAGAGGTTTTTAGAGAATCTTTACATATAATAAATATACACTTTCCTACCCATGTTATTTAATTACTTATCTGAAAGTTAAATCCAAATCCGCATCTTGCATTTACTAATATGTAAAAAAAATCAATTCGTTTCGAAAAATACAATAAAGGAAAAAAAAGATGAATAATATAGGGAGCCTCGTATATAACACCATCCATCTATCTTTTTCTTCTCTGTTTCGATATTTCATCTTCCCTCTCTCTCTCTCTCTTCTGTAACTTCTCTTCTTTCTCTCTCTCTCTGCTTATCTGATTCCCTTTGATTGGCGTAGCATCGATGAAGAAGGTTGCATCGGCATCATCAGCTAAGACAACGGTTAAGGATGACTGGGTAGCGGCGGCGATGACCGACGACCAGATGGTCGTAGAGCTTCTTTTACGACTAAAGCATGCGGGGACGACGGTAGCTGCGGAGAATCCGGAGCTGAATCTATCTCCCATACGGTGGGGAACCCGTCAACGACGGTCACGGTCCTCAAGATTTGGCGGTGGCGTTACGTTGAAGAAGGATGCGGATTCGGTTAGAGGTAGTCCGAAGACTCCGCTCTCCTGGAGCGGCGGATCTGGAGGTGACGGCGGCGGCGCCTCTGCATCTCCCTCCGCCGCAACTGGTGATGGATTTGAGGACACCAGTCGCCAAGCTAGCTGCTCCACGTCTACAGGATCCGGATCTAAGGTACTTTTTTCTTTCCTGCCACGTCACGTTCCGTCGCGTGTTCGTACGTGAGAAGATCGTTTCTCCTCATCTTTGTATCATCATCCCTTGAAATCCCCTAACTACCCTTCTTCATTAACACGATTCGTAATTCTATGCTGACGTCATCACTCTCATGCCTCAAAGCTTGGAAAAAAAAAACGACGTAATATTATTCTCACGCTTCTCTTTAAACTCCATCGGAAAATTATCACCATTGGCGGGTTACGGCGGAGCCACCACCTTATTTTCTATAGCTCTAGGTTTAAACTATTTTTTCCAGTTGCCTAAAGTCAAAAGCATTTTAAGTTTATTTTCCTTTTTTTTTCTTTCTTGTCAATATTCTATCACAAAGCTTGACTCTCCGGTTAATCTTCTCGATTTACTTAACTCTCCGGTTTGAACCGGGGATTCAAGCAGATCTCCCCCGTGTAGAGGCGTCTGATAAATCGGCCGGTTCAGGGACCGGTTCAGTTTTAAATTTTGTGTCAAGGAATAATATAAAGCTCCTTTAGGATTACAGCTAGTTGGTCAAACGTGCGCGTTCGCTTTGCGTTTTGTGGTCCAAGACGATGTCGTTTTGGGGTGAAAGGTGGTGAGAGGCGAGTTAAATCTTGTCGGAGAGATTGGGATCACGTGTGATCTTAAAAGAGTGATGACGCGGGATTTTCATGATGTGGCATTTGGCAGCACATCCATTCTATAAACAGATAGATTTTCTTTTAGTTTTACTGTCTGATATTCCTGACTCCTTTTTTTTTTGTTTGAAATTTCTATTGTGGGAAAAGAAACTTTTACTAGTATGTTAACTAAGATCTTGGCTTTGATTATATAAAAAAGTAAAAAATCTATAAACAGTTGTCCTTACTCGTCAGCATATATTTGTCTTCATTGATAATATATGCCTTCAAATTGGTAGATTTGGCATCTGAAATTACTGAATCAGTACATTTCCTTATTTTGTTTTTACAGGCTTTACCCACACACGAAATCACCAGTTGTTTTTCCAAGAGATTGAAGAACAAGAAGGTATTAAATTCTCTTTTGAATTCATTAAATTACACTTTAAAGATCACTGAGTAGTTTAAAAAAATGTTCTTTTGATCAAAACATATTTTTAAAATATTTTTGATATGTTTTAACAGTCATCTTCTGAGCTTAAACACGAAGAGAACTTGAAGTTGAAGGAAAGAATCGACCTTGAAAAGGTACTTTCTCTTTTTTTTTCTAACTTTTGTTTTATCATCTATGATCTATCTCGCTCGTATTTCTAACATATCCGGTATCTTCCACAGGAGATCGCAAGTCTCCGAGCAACGTTCGACCAACAAAACGTAAGGAACCAAAGGTTGAAGAGGATTAAGGTGAATTTTTTTGAGCAATTTGATTTTTTACTAACCATTTTTTATAGTGTTTTGATCTTCCATATTATCTCTCTTGTGCGGTCTTAACTAAGTTCTGTCTTCTTGTTTCAGCTTGACTTGAACTCAGGCCGTGTCAAGAACGAGATTCCTGTTGATCTGATTCGCAAATCACAAGGCGAATCAATACCTTGCAGAATAGAGGGCAAGACTGTTACCTCCGAGAGCTTCTTCTCCCTCCCTGACCTCAACGTAACACCATCCGAGGACGAGTTATTGTATGGAACTACTAGTTAAGTGGCAAAATTTTTAGATCTCTATCTGATTTACAATCAAGAAGGGAGTCAGAGACCTTAACAGAGGAAGTGAATGTATATTGTCTCTTTCCATCATTCTTGTTTTCTATTTTCTTTCTTTTCTTGGGGTAAAACACTCATTACTTCTTGTTTTTTTCAGAAGAAAGTGAATGTTAAGTTTTTTAATCTTTGGTTCTCTCTCTTTTGTAACGATTCCTTGTCGTTAAAGCGTTGTTAGAGGAAAAAGTAGGACAACTAATAGACTTTTGGGTCTTCAAACTTTTCTTTTATTTTTAAAATTAAAAGTTATTAAACCCCTTGTTTTCTGCGCAACTAATCCAAGACAAGAGAGATCTCTATCCATCTCGTGGGCCATTGATTATTCTACTATGTAATTTCTAATTATTTTTATTTTAAACTTGTGAGGTGTTGTGTTATTGGTGGCTCGTCGGCGTGTCCATGAATATAAAGAAAAACAAATGACAACTTGTTATTATCACCTAATTTTGTCTTAGTCTTTTGTATAGATCCAAAGTTATTTATTACTATTGCTGATAAATACACAAAAGTTAGATGGTGCTTACATACTCTTTTCTATTTCAAAAATACAAGTTTTAAACATAGTAAATTTTAATTATTAATACAATATTTTGTAATTTATTATTTTCAAAAAGGTTTAGTCAATATAATTTCTATAAATACATTTATTTTTAAAAGTTTATATTTACCATTAAATAATGTATTAAAATATAAAAATATATTTGTTTGAAATAGTTTTTTTAAACGTGGATTTTTTCGGAATTGAGAGAGTATATGCTAAAATATCCAAAACGAGAAGCAACTGAGAAAGTAAAGTATTGAGTATATATTTTCAAAATTATTTGCAGTTGACAAAAAATTAAAGAAAGAAAGAAAGAACACGGTTTCAGACATTCATGGTTAATTAAGACATGGTTGGTCTGGAGGAATAACTAGTGGAAAGAAAAAAGAGTCTTTTTTCTCCGATCCCCAAAACGCAGGAAAACAATGTCGTTCAACAGCTCCCACCTCTTTCCTCCGCAAGAAGAAGACCTTCCTCTCCGACACTTCTCCGATCAATCACAGCAAACACCGTCTCTTCTCACCGCCAGTTTCCTCAACCTCCCTCCCACCGCAGCAGACAGTTCTGCTGCTGCTACAAACCGACGGTGGCTCTCCTTCCACACGGAGATCCAAAACACCGGAGAAGGGGATCCAGAAGGAGTCAACGCCGATGGTGAAACGATACACGGTGTTGAAGATTGGAGGAGCGCTAGTGACAAAGCTGCGATTTTGAAACATCCCATGTACGAGCAGCTTTTAGCAGCTCACGTGGCTTGCCTTAGGGTTGCGACTCCCGTTGACCAGATTCCGAGGATCGATGCGCAGCTCAGCCAGCTGCACACCGTCGCAGCAAAGTACTCATCTCTTGGTGTGGTTATGGACAACAAGGAACTTGATCATTTCATGGTACGTTGTAACTTTGTTGAATAAAGGTGCTTCCTTTTTGATTACTAGTAGTTTAGTTTGTCTGCTTCTTACGAAAAGAGAACACATAATCTGTTTTGTAAGGTTCTGTTTTGTATGTCTTATGGTTCAGAATCTTATCTTCTTTTATTATGATGCAGTCACATTATGTTGTGTTGTTATGTTCGTTTAAAGAACAACTCCAACACCATGTCTGTGTTCATGCGTTGGAAGCTATTACGGCTTGTTGGGAGATTGAGCAATCACTACAATCCATAACGGGTATGTGTCTCAACCTCGAAATCAATTGTTGTCTTCTCGCTTTAGGAATGTTTTTGATTGTGTAATGTGTGTGGTTGTAGGAGTTTCACCAAGTGAAAGTAATGGCAAGACAATGTCGGATGATGAAGATGATGATAATCAAGTAGAGAGCGAGGTGAATATGTTTGATGGAAGTTTGGACGGTTCAGATTGCATGATGGGATTTGGTCCTCTTGTCCCAACCGAGCGCGAGAGATCCTTGCTGGAACGTGTCAAGAAGGAACTGAAGCATGAGCTTAAACAGGTAGTTGCTTAATCAAGTTGCCATGTTAAATCAAACACATTGTGTATTCATGTGGGCTCACCTACAGGGTTTCAAAGAGAAGATTGTGGACATAAGAGAAGAGATAATGAGGAAGAGAAGGGCGGGGAAGTTGCCTGGAGACACAACTTCTGTACTAAAAGAGTGGTGGCGAACTCACTCCAAATGGCCGTACCCAACTGTAAAAGCCTCATCCAAGACATTTTGTTAGGACATTCTGAAAGGCTGTTTTATGATTCTTGATTTGGTCTTTTGAATTTTGTAGGAGGAAGATAAGGCAAAGCTTGTTGAAGAAACCGGTTTACAGTTGAAGCAGATTAACAATTGGTTTATCAACCAGAGGAAAAGAAACTGGAACAGCAACTCTTCCACGTCATCTACACTCTCCAAGAACAAACGTAAACGGTATATAACAAGACTAGCGTTTCCTCAATAATATAGATATATATCGTTTTCTTTCTTGCAGCAATTCGATCAACATATTTTCTCTCTACCAAACTCAGGACTGGGAAGTCGTAGGTGACATTCTGATTGACCAAAGGATGCTGCTGCTTTGTCACGTGAATTCAAGCGAACCGGATATGAAAGACCACACGGTTTCTCCTCCGGTTATATGATCCGTACAGATTACAATATGTATAGGTGTTGTTACCGGTTTGCCTAGAGCTGTATTCCTGTTTGTATCAGCTTAAAATCTATGTTTATAATGTGTACATAAAGTAGTTCTTGGAAGTTGGTTTTTGCGTCTAGTAATGAACGCTTGGTCGGGTCGGGTCGGGTGTGGGCTCTTTTTTCTTTCTTTGTAAATTGCTATGGTTCATTAGTATCAACCAATATTCATCACAATTAGTAATAGTTAATCGGTCGACGAATGCAAGCTGCCAGTACCTTTTTATTCTTTTTTTATTTTTAAATAAAACAATCTGAAGTCAGAGTACAACAAACATGCACGCAACAACCACACATTTAACAGACACTAAACCAAATCAAGTAATAAAAAATGATTACAGGCTAATGGTATAAAAAAACAAACAAGAACATATAAACCAATATGTTGTATCAAATGTGAAGAGAAGAGAATTATCACCATCTATAACCTTCTTCTTCTCTAGAATGAATCCCAGTCAGTCTCAGCCTACCACATGAATATCGCAGAGGCCAAGAGTATATGCCGTGGAGATCAATATCCACCCAAAAAAATAAATATTGATGAGACTAAACCAAACCAAATGGGAGGAGATAAAAATGAACACCACCCCCAAACAAACAAACAAAAGTGCCTGCATTACATTATTGAACAGATCAAAAATTATTAGCTTTCTATCAGGATTATGTGAAATCAGATATGAGTTACTACTTACTTACTTACCTACTGATACATACTGAGACGAATGTTTCATCAAGCAGATTCAGAAAACACATTTTCTAAGATATCATGCAGTTTTGGAGCTCGTCTTCTGAACATTGGTTCTAGCCTGAAAGATGGGACACCAGTCTGCCATCTCTTGGCATCATACATCTCATTCCATGCCTGTACTATCTCATCAATCTTGAACCCCATACCTGCAGTTGTTATTACAAGTTTTTTGTTATTTTCACGGTACTTTATCGAAACATAACAGCAACCCACTGGTATGTATACCTTCAAGTGCACTCTCGCTTGAACAATGATTCTTTACCATCACAGCTATATCAGTTGCAGAAGCTCCAGCTAGTTCAAACTTCTCAACTGCAACCTCTAAACATTCGTCCCAAGTTAGCAGCCCAAGCTTATACTCCACTATAGACCGTTCATATAGCAAGGAACCCCACAAGAGATTAATCTGAGAACTCATATTAGCTGTCTGCTCCACAGTTTCTTCATCTGAAGCTTCACTAAACAACTCCATCTTATGCAACAGTGTCTTCTGTTTATCATACTTGGAGATTCCGTTTAGACGATGCTCTTCCGTCTCTTCCCATATCTGCATACCTCTCTCCATGCTATCCTCAGCTTTGTTATAGAGCATAAGAACCTCCTGCGACACCCCACTTTCTACGTCCACCTTGCTTTTGAGTGCATGGTACCACAAAAGCTTTGCATGTTCGAACTGCTGTTGACCAAGTGCAATAAGAGCTTCGTAGAAATCAGGTTTAATCTTAACGGCTTCTTCATGCTTCTCTGCAGCTTTCTTGTACTCGTTACGTGTCCACACAAACGCAGCCTCAACAGCTTCTATTACAGCTTCTCTTGAAGCATCTTCTGGAAAAGAGACTTGCTTCCTTGCCTTTGACATGTGAACGTTACCCCAGTTAAACATAGCTAGTGCACCCATTTCTTGGAACTTATCAGCTGCTATCTCAAAGAGTTTTTCCGCATCTTCACCAGTTACTGCATCTTCCATTGCTTCTGTGTACAGCTTCATCCCAAGGTCATGGAGGTCCAAGTAAGAATCAGAATCAAACCCTACATGGTTCTTGAACAGCTGCGCAAACTGGAAGATCCAGTTCTCATAGGAGGTAGATGCTTTGTCAGATTCCACATACTCTCCAACACCATCATAGGTTGGTTCTTGATCAGGGCTAACTTCAGCTATATACAATCTTAAGGAACCAAGTTTATCATGGTTAAAAGCAGCTAGCGTTAGCTCATCCGTTGTTGTAATGGTAACCAAATCACCCTCTGGATCCTTGTACTTAATCAAGAACCCCCTTAGAGAAGGAAAACGATCCTTGATCACATCTCTTACGAGTCTAACACTAGAATCCAGCGGTAACTGTGCCCATCTGATATCATCTCCATGTACTAACTTAACGGTTCTAGTAACTGTTGCCTCTTCAACAATCTCTGAGGCAATGACCTCTTTGTCCATAACAACAACCTTATCATCTTCCACTTTCTTCTCTTCTCCTGCCTTATTACCACTTCTCTTCTTCTGTTTTTTGAAAGTAGGTTTCGTCTTCTCCTCCTCCTTTGGCTTATCTGCTTCGTCTCTCTTGACAACCTTTGGACTCTCAACCTCGTCTTTTCCACCACTCTTCTTCTTCTTACTCTTCTTTAAACGAGCCCCGCCAACAGGCTGCACATTCTTCACAAAGCTCTTCTCCATTTCATCAAGATCCACACCTCTCTCCACCAACGCCTTCTTCACCCTCTCAAACACTTCATTCGCGGACACGTTCTCAGGCTCCATGTTCAGCACCACACGAGCATCCCTAAACGCGTAATCCAACTTATTCAAAGCCTCGTAACACCTAGACCTTCGTACCAGAGCCTTACTGTACCTAGGAGAAGCCTGGAGAGCTAAACTACATTCCCTAATCGCGTTAGGATATTCACCTAATCCCATCCGCATGTAGCAAGAAGCCATGCTCGTTCTCAGATAAGCTACGTCGATGTGTTCCTTAGGTAAAAGCTTAACGGCTTTGTCGTAAGTTAGCATCGCTCCTTCGTTGTCGTGTTTCTGAAACAGCTTGTTCCCTTCTTCTTTGAGCTCAAATGCTCTGTTAATGAAAATCTCCATATCTTCGTCGAAGGCTCTTGAAGTTGAACGGTGGTTGGTTTTACCTGACTTTCCTCCTCCTCCTCCGCCGCCGGAAGCATCCTTAGGCGTCTCCGGAGCTTTCTTCTTCGCCGCCGGTTTTCCCATTTGAAGGTTTGAAACTGCTTTCCTTATATACAAAACAATCAATAAGCCTGTAAGATTGAAGTTTGATGATGAAGCAGAAGAGGAATGAAACAGAGAAAAGAAGAAGAAGAAGAAGAAGCGTTTTATGTTGAAACTTCAAAGAGACACGACACGACTCTCTCTATAGGTGGAGTGAACCCTAATCCAAGAATAAAATAAATAATAAAAAAATACACATTTGTTTGTTTGTTGTAATAAGCAAACGATATTGTATTCCGACCAAAGAGAAAGTGTCTTCGTTGTGTGTTTGCTGGAAAAGATGGAGAATTATCAGTTTTTTCCATTTTTCTTTTTAATATGGCTAAATACTAAATAAAAAGAGAAATTCCCTTAGATAGCCCATTTTAGGTTGTTTGTCACAAAAATAGCTTTTAAGGAAGAAAATGACCAAAATGTTTTTTTTAGAAGCTAAACAATTCATTTATATGTATTTATACATCTAGGGTTAACTAATTTGGACTTTAGGGTTTAGAGTAAAGGGGTGGTTTGGGGTTAGGGTTTCAAATTTCAAAAAAAAAAATTAAAATTTCAAAAAAAAAAAGTCTATTTTGGTCATTTTATTTTTTGAGGGCTATTTTTGTGACAAAAACTTAAAAAAGACTATTTAAGAGAATTGCCCAAATAAAAAAGATTAAATTTTAAGAAAAAAACACACAACAGAATAAATTTATAGGCCCAATAAGTTTCTGTAGGCCCAATAAGTTTATAATGCTTTTCAGTTTCTCGAATTTTACATCAATTTTAATGGCAAAAGAAAAAGAAAACTCATCTTACTTGAGACACAAGAAACCTAAAAGCCTTGTTCATAGAATCATAAACATGTTTCTTGTTTCATAACTTAATGGTTGAAACCTTTAACCGACCCTGGAGCTAACGGGTCTGAAGAAGTAAGGCTCGCCGCCATAAGTGAACTGAACGGTGCCGCCAGCTGGTATAGCGTTTCCATTAATCAGAAGACATGTGTTTCCTCTTGGCAGGAGTAGCCATGGTTCGACAGGCTTCACGGGAGCAAAACCTCCGCAAGAGAGTGTCACGTGCAACTGAGGTTGACTGCACGTGTTGATCACCGATATTTTCCACTCTGTTTTCCCGTAGATTTCTCTCCCCGTCCTCTCCCCTCTGATCTGGATGTTAGCGAAAGAGCAGCCGCATAGTCCTGGGTTAATTAAGCAGATGATGATGATGATGATTGGAGATTAAGATAAGTGCATGAAACTTATGAGAAACATGATCATACATGCAAAAGAAAGTATTATAGAGATTCTACTATACATTACCTTGAGTTACCATAGACAGAAGAAGAAAGACAACGAAATACCTAAGAGCAAACGTCATTGTTATTTGTGTGTGTTTGGATGAGAAAAGAGTCGGTCAGATTTATATAGTCGTTTCATATATATGCCTGCCTAATCTCTTGCGGCCTTTAATTAATACAGATATAGTTTTATAGATTTCATTCTAATATGGAAACACAATTACCAAATAAAAAACAATATAGTAAATGTATATCTATACACTTTTGGCAATGTATTTTACTAAATAATTTTTCCTGTATTTGGTTGGTCAATGAATCTTAATTAGATTTCATTTCTAGTATTAGATTTACAGTATTAATTGTAAGGTGGCTTTATCTCTTTGAGTATTCTTTTTAAAGACCATCTCATACTATGCGTTTTAACACTACACTGCCCATATCCTACCACAGAAAAAATATTGTTTACCAATTTATCATAGAAATTAAGTCTTTAAACTATATATATTTCTCAAATGGATATAACAATAAGCATTTTTTATTTACCTTTGTTTACCAAATCTATGTAAATTAAGAAGCCCAACTCAAAACAAAACCCAATGGGCTGAGCCGAACCAAACCGAAAATAAAATTAAAACGTGGTTCACAAGCCGAACCGAATCTCACCGGAAGAAGGTGGGGACATATACATATATACACGGTAACGGTAGGCTTCGCGCCTCCGTCAAATGACGTGTTATCCTCTCGGCTTTTCCGTTAAAGTAGACGACACCGCCGTGATCCATGGAATTCAACCAGAGGAAGAAGAGAAGACCCTGAGAGACGCCATCCCTTCTCTCTCTCAGTTCCACCTCGATCTGACGATCGTCATAAACCCTACTCTTCGATCCTTAGCTCAGATCTCCGTTTCGAGCTGGATCGGGAAAACTAGTGCTCGATTGCCTCTCTCTCCGATTGGATTAGATTCATGTTCGGAAATCTGTAGGTAGAGTTTTGGTGGAGATGATGCAGAGACGGAGTCCGCCGAAGCACAGGCATGACGGAACGTCGCCTCTTCCATTGGGGATGGATTGGAGTCCTCAGCCGCGCAAATTGGTTAGTTCTTACGTTTCCCGCGAAATTCGAACTTTTTATTGTGCTTGAATTTTGCAGTTAGATGATATAAATGCTCTTCATTGTTCTTTGCTATGTCTGCTTGAATTCCTTTTTTGGGGTTTGAGTGAGTCCCAAGCTAGAAGCTACTGTGTAGTATCACCAAGCCCTAAGTAATGAGAGATTCCTAACACTTAGCTAAAGCAATTGGTGCATTATGTTAAGGAAATGAGATTATTGTTATTGTGTATATTTTTTTTGCAGAATGGTAGAGATACTGTTTGGCCTCATGACCCTCGAACCGGATGGAGTTATTGTGTTACAATACCCTCCTGGGCTGTCCTTCCAAAATCTAAAAATTCAGATCCTGTTGTGGTAATTTAAAATTTCCTATCTCTTGCAAGGTGACAATCTTTAGTGTTTATAGCAAACTTTTTTTGCTGAACCATAACGTGTAACGTTTGTGGATTAATAAACTCTAACATGAACAATGAATATATTTGTTTCCTGTTCTACCTAAATTATCGACTGGAGTGTCCCCTCTTTTTGGCAGTTCTATTGTTGCGCATGTCTTTAGATTATTCAGTATTTAGTTGAACTTACGTACGTGTGTGTTAACATTTTAGAGGAACAGTTTTACAGGGTTCAGATAAGTGTACAGTCCCCTGAAGGTGTTACCACAATGCGAGGAGTGTTGAGAAGATTTAATGATTTTCTTAAGCTATTAACTGATGTAAGATTTTTTTCTCCCTTAGGATCGATCGCCTTATCCAACTTTCCTTTTTTTCCACTTCTCAACGATATGCACATTCATGTTTTCCTTTCAGCTTAGAAAAGCATTTCCCAGAAAAAGTTTGCCATCGGCTCCACCCAAAGGGCTGTTACGTATGAAAAGTAGAGCAGTGTTAGAAGAGGTATGCATTTTTTTCCTGGGTCTAACGGAATTAGGTCACGTATGTAACTGCTGTTACTCTCAGTTTCCATTCTTTTTATGTTATTTTTTACCCTTTCCTGCAACCTATTTCTCTAAACTTCGCCCAACGAAGAGTAAGCACGAATAGTGCAGATGTACGGAAAGCCATGTACTCAGCATTCAATTATTCATGCAAATAATCTGTTTCACAAGTGTGATAACTGTGACCTTGTTGCAGAGAAGGTGCTCTCTTGAGGAGTGGATAACGAAGCTATTATCTGATATAGAATTGGCTAGAAGTGTCGTAGTTGCATCCTTTCTTGAACTAGAAGCTGCTGCTAGGTCTGGTATGAGCTATTACGTTATGCTCTTAAGCCGTGCTTTGGTAAACTTTATTAACTGTTATTAAATCATACCGTGATGTTGCATTTCAGCATGCCAAGATGTAGATCAGAATGCTTCTGATGCCAATAATGATAGAAATAGCACAAGTTCGTCACCAATGGCTCATCCAAGTTTGAGCTTGTTTCAGACTGGCGGCAGTTCTTCTCTCACATCTGACTATGGCAGTGATACTGTTTATGAAACATCTGAGCTCGGACAGGATGATATTTCTGAAATTGGCACCGAAGATCTAACTCTGGATGAAGAAGTAACAAATCCAGTAGAGAAGCTCGTTAACTTTAGCATGTCCAACATTGACGAGGGACTTTCAATGAGCCAAACTATTCTAGAGCAACTAGAAGACTTTCCCAAACATAAAGTCCGCTCAAGATATGTCAATAATATCCAAGGGAAGGATCCGTATAATGGAAACGCTTCTAAAGGTGTGTTTCTTGGTAACAATGACTCACGACATCTCTCTGAATCAGAATCATCAGCTCACTTAGTTACGCATGATAGAAATCTTTCTGTTGAGAGTGCTGACGGGTTTTCTCTACATACCGGTGAGACTTCAACATCTGGTCTCCTAAGTTCAAGCAGTGATAGCCACCTGAATCTGCACCGAGGTGCTGGTGTATCGCTTGGAACTGGTCTTGTTTGTAACCCAGAGAGACAGGGTAATGCACTAACAGTTCTTCCAGTGGACCTGCGTAAGAAATTGAACAGGATTCTGTTAGCCACGAATGAGAGACTTGTCAATGCAAAAACAGATATGGAGGATCTCATAGCAAGACTAAATCAAGAGATAGCGGTGAAAGAGTACCTGAACAGAAAGGTACAATAAGAAAAGAAACCATATGAATTCCATTCTTTTTTCTTCTTGTTTTGGTTATAAACATCCGTATCTTATCATTTTTTTTTCTTTGGAGCGAATGGTAGTGTTGTAATCTTGTTTTTACTGGACAGGTTAATGATTTAGAAGGGGAACTTGAAACGAGTAAGCAGAGAAGCAAAGAGAATTTGGAGCAAGCTATTTTGACCGAGAGGGAAAGATGTACTCAAATGCAGTGGGATATGGAAGAACTTAGACAAAAATCTTACGTGATGGAAATGAAGTTAAAATCGAGAGAGGTATGATTTAAAATAGTCCCGTATCTATTAAATTATTATAGCACCCAAGCTGGTTCGCAAAGATAGAACATAGTTTCCTATAGTAGAGAAGGACGCTGATTCAAATCATTACGACAGGATGGGAGCTCACATGAAGAATCCACTGAACAGACAACTGTTTCTGAGAGTGAGAGACATGTTTTGTCAAAAGAGTTGGATGCCAAAAAACAACAACTGGAGGAGCTCTCCTGGCGATGTGATGAATTAGAGGCAAAATCAAAAGCAGATATTAAAGTTCTTGTCAAAGAGGTCAAATCTTTGAGGCGTTCTCATGTGGAGCTAGAAAAGAAGCTGACTCAATCTTTGACAGATAAAACTGAAGCTGAGGTAATTTCTTGCTATTTTCTAATATGGCAGCACCATAGGTTTGTGGATTTTTACTATGCATGTATGAAAACAAACTGAGCCTGGAACGTTGCACTTTTCAGAAACTGCTCGAACACGAGAGAAAACTACTTGAGAACACGGTATCTGCTAGAAAGAAGTTGCTTAGTGACTGCAGAATTCTCCACGACCGGCTTAAAGTGTACAACTTGAATTTATCAACCGACGGAAATGGTAGCTTGGTAGAGGACTCAACTACAGTATCAGATGCTTTGCGCTTGCTGTCAATATCTGATGATCAAATTGAGGAGGTATTGCTGCATCTATGCTTTATCTCCTTTTAAAATCACAAAGTTTCATCAACTTGGTACATCCATGGTTTCCTCTAGTAGGAGTTGCTTTTCACTGCGTCTTGATACATGCATCAGGATAAATTAGTGCAGGGTAGTTACTTTTCGCTGCACTAGTGAAGCTTTGCTAAAACAAAACCTTGCTTTTAACACTGTAACGTTGGCAATTTTTCAGGCTCAGCTGCTTGCCGGGTTTGATGAAAATGTTGTTGATACTGAGACAAGAATCATGGAGGACGAGCTGAGGAAGATATTGGCAGATATCTTTGTTGAGAGTGCGAAATTGAGAAAGCAAGTGAACTCTACAATGCTTCGTGCTCTCCAGAAAGACGTAAAGACCAGCACCATGTGAAGGAGGAAAATGGTGATGAGAAAGAGGAGGAGGCATCAACAGAAACACTGAACGTCGTATAGGTAATAATCAAAATAGTTTGCTTTGACCTGAGAATAGAGTTACACAATGAGAAGTGCCAATTTTTAATGTTCTCTTATCAATGGACTGGTCGCTTTCTATTACAAAACGGTTGGTCTCTTGGAGAAGAAGCTGTAGCTGTGTAATCAGTATATATAAATATACACACACATATGAGCAGGAAGGCACATGTGTATTGCGTATGTTTGTTGTATACTTGTATTGCATTCCCTTTTGCATATATAATAACTGTGTTGTTGTAAGCATCTTTAACAAAAGAAAGAAAAAATCACATCTTAACCAGAAAAGTTCGAAAATAAATGAATCCAAATATACAAGTTGATTTTTAGTTTTATTATCTAAACTGAACTGAATTAAGTACATTCCGAACCGAATTAAACCACATTTTCTTTCTTATCCAAACTATTCGATATCTAAAGTAACCGATCCAAACCGAACCGGGTATCGTGTGGTAAAGAGAAGAGCAAATCTCATCTCTTCATCTTCGTCTCCAAAGAGATTACAGAGATCAGTTTTGAGCATTCTCATCTCTCGAAGCTCTCTCTATGTGTGTTGCCATGGCTAACTCGATAATAGCTTCCTCCAAACCACTAATCTCCCTCTCCTCCTCAAACCAACAAAACCGCTAATAGAGTGTGTATACACTTAAGTTAATGATTGTATAGACAGCTAAACTGATTATCATTTGTATATAAGAACACACTTGTACATTCATTTCCGGTTAATGAAGATATTTCCTCTTTTATCTATTATGGTATCAGAGCGGTGAGAGATAATTTTCACCGTAACGACTTCTTCACTTCCGATCATCATCTCCGATCGTCTTCATCTTCTATCATCATCATCATCTCCGATCGTCTTCATCTTCTATCATCATCACCATCTCCGATCTTCGGATTTCTTCTCACTTCCGCGCTTCTCATCTCTCGATCATCTCATCTTCGCACTATCTTCTTCCACATAGCTCCGATCAACTCTCTTTTGCTCCGATTAAC
>MU106799.1:0-84661 GCA_012274485.2 Sinapis alba | reverse complement strand
GAATCGAAGTGATCATATTATATATCTCAACATTCTCAAAAGAAGGCACTTTCCTTCCTCTTGAGAACATAGGACCATGCCCAATGAATATACTTCTCATCGAAAAGAACGCATTGTCATACCCATGAGCTCCACCACATTCCTTGCCTTTACTCTTCTTCTGCTCAACCTTAAACCCTTCATCGACCAGTCCTATGATTGGTGGGATCCGATCACTGTCGGCGTAATGCAGCCTACTAGGTAAATCCTCTTTGAGATAAACTTTCAAGTGCTTCCCGTTCTCTACTTTACCTGAGCTCAGCCCTTGGTTTATCTTAGCCACCACATCCTTAGCACTGTGACCTGAAGGCGGTTTAATCGCTAGCAGCGTAGCGTAGTTCTGAACACAGCTGCTAGGGATCTTAATCCAAGGAGCTAAGTCATCAAGAATGATGAGTTTCTTATCACAAGTTCCAACCATTCCATGATCACCAACCATGATGATAGTCACATCCTCAAATACCCCTCTCTTCTCCAACCCGTCGATAAACCTTCCTATCAACCGATCGATGTTAACCACAGCTTCGGTGATCAAAGAATCATCAGGACCAACTTGATGACCTTGAGGATCAGGATCGTCAAAATGAATCGTTATGAAACTAGGGATGGCGCCACTAGGCAAATCGAAGTAGCTCAAGATGGTATCAACTCTATCATCATCATCTTGAACAGGAACAGAGCTATTGTAGTGTTGGCAGAAACCTTTAGGACAATCCCAAGAGCCTTTGCGTACCTCAGAGCCAGGCCAGATGTAAGTAGCTGCCTTAAGCCCTTGGTTCTATTGGAGTTCAACACTTGAACATTAAAACAGAGCAAAACGATGCAGTTTTGCCTGCTCAGAAGCTCGACAAAGGCAAGGCTATAATGGGCTCTGAGTGCAATCCGAAGAAGCCCAACTCCAGCCCAGCTCACATCAACCTGCAACGGTCATCAAAGGAGGAAGGAGCTAAAAGCAGAGTACACACGAGTTGTGTGACGAAGACTAGTACGGAGGATCCTTATCTCATCAAGCTGTCAAATGCATTTCAGGCCCTTGATGGTGCTCCTGATCAGTGATGTTTACACCTGTCTTATTGCACTAGGGCTCCCATCTTTATGTATAAATAAGCCTCCTGTGTAAACGTTGATATTAAGCAAGAAAATCGTTAAAAGCTATAAAGCTCTTTCTTCTTCATCTCTCAGTTCTCTGTTGCACTTTCAGGTTCACTACTGTTTCCCAAAGCGGTTCACCTAACCACCACTCCGGTTCGTGACTAGCCATAGTGAAAACGTCCCCTGTTTTCGGATGGACGAACCTGTTGTTGATGATCCCGTGGTACGCTGGGTATAGACCTGTGACGATAGAGTAATGGTTAGGGTAAGTCACTGTCGGAAAAACAGGGATCAAACCCGTCTCGGCTTCTGTCCCGTTTGTGATCAAACGGTGGATGTTTGGTAGCTTGGTCTTGAACTGGTACCCGAAACGAAACCCGTCTGAGGAGATGAGTAGAACCACATGCTTGTCGAGTTTCTTGAGTGGGCGAGCCACGGGTCTTTCGAAAGGTGGTGGCTTTGAGACATGGTTTAGTGAAACGACGGCGTTTTGGGAAGAGAAGAAGATGAAGGCGAAGATGAAGCAGCAGCAGGGCTTTTTAGTTGATACTGTGACGTAGGAGATCATGGCTTCTTGTCCTTAAACCTGAGAAAGATTGAGAACTTTGATCAGAGTTTCGTGAGTTGCTTAGCCTTTGAGTACTTGGTCTTGGTCTCTCTACGCTTGGAGTGACTTCCACGTCCGGTTTCCCGGTAAAAGAGTGATCCAAGTGATTAAGTCAACAGCTACAGAGAGTGAAAGAGACATTAAGGACTCTACGCTAGAACGGTGTCGTTTCGTGTTCTCTAATTCAGACAAAAACGAATCAGAGATCATGGAATGTTTTTTGAAAATGATGCTTCATGTTGTTTTAATAAAAAAAAAAGTGAAAGAACGTTGAGAGAGGGAACACAAAAATGGAGGAGTGGATTCCGCTTCTCGACATTTTTCTCAAGAGTCCGTCACCGGAAACCCAGGCGTCTCTCTGGTTAGATGAAGCTTCCAACTCTTCCTCCTCCTCTTCTTCTTCTTCTTCATCTCCGATCAACCGGAGCTCGTTTGTTTCACTGCTAAAGAAACAAAGCTACATAACCGATCAGAACTCATCTCCGCCTGCAAACAAGTAATACCCAGATCTCAAAATTTGTTTTTTTCTTGTTTACTGAACCGATTAAGCTGCTTGCTGATGAAAGTGTTTCTCTTTAGGGTTATGTTCATTGAGACGTTACCAAACATGGTTCAGTCTCGGATTCTGTCGTTCCTTCTTTACGATCATGAGAGGTTTTGCGGTAAGGATTTGGTGTGGCTAGCGAGGGAAATATTGGGTGGTAGTGGTAAAGAAGTTGATTTTTGGGTTCAGAGAGCTGCACAGAACCTGCTCGATAGAATGCCTGAACGAAAATTTGACTGGATATCTCGTTTAGACTTGGGTTCAGCTGATGAGGATGGCATTGGGGAGGAGTTTGATTCTGTACCTGACTGGCTCACCGAGAAGAAAGCTGGTTCTACTGGTGTAATTCTTCCGTGGCTTCCAGTATCATGCGCGGATGTAGGTTCAGAGACGCTGGTTGTTGATTCTTGTAATGAAGAGGATGTGATGAGTCAAAGTAGAGAGACTATGGAAGTAGATCATCGAGAAGCTGTGGATGACAATGATGATGAGATAAATGTTGCGTTACAGCCTTATGTTCACGAAATGGCTGTGAATCTTAGAGCTCAGATGAAGAGCTGTGAATCTACTTCTCAAGTTTTAGCCTTGTGTGACGAAATTCGGAAACTTTGCTTGGGGAAAGGTGGGGACTGTTTAAGAGTTTTGGCTTTGGTTGAGCCATGGAATGCAGATGATGAGACTGCTGCGGTTTTGCTTTCGAATCTGCATAGTGGAAGTGAGGAAGAAGAGGTTGGTTGGCCAAGCCAAGTTCTATGTTCCACCGTGCTTCCCAAGTTTTTGGCTCTTGAGAAATCCGCCTCTCGTGTGTTGATATCTGCAACAATCGAGTTTTGCAAGATCCACCAAAGAGCAGCTGAGTATGGGTTAGTGTTCCCTTTGATGCTAAGGAAAGAAGGGATCAACAACTTCATCTGTGAGGTGGTTTCAAGGGTTTTGAAAGAATGCTGGCATTTGGGTCATATCGCTGCTTTTTGCCAGAAGTTGCTTTGTGAAAGAACAGAAGAGAGGACGTTTATGTTCCTTCCCTGCCACAGAGATCTTATATCTGATGACCTAACATGGAATGAATCACTGTTTATCCTTTTTCAGAACATCTTGACACACGACGTCCCTCTAACGCAAGGTTCCGTTGATTGTCTTGTTTCTAAGGTTCAGGAGATGGCAGAAAGATATTGCAAGTCACTAAAATTTGGAAACTTCTTGCTACATTTTATCTCCAAATTTGCTCCGATGCTACATGCTCATAAGTATCCGCTGATCGAATCTGTTAAGTGCACTAACAGTCTAGTTACAAAGTCTATACTGTCAAAACTCAACGCCATGTAGCTTCACAATCCTAGGCCGTTCATTGGTATATACCCTTCATCTGTGGTGATATTAGGTTTCACTTGGGGAGATTATGTAAGACTGAACGAGATGTGTAGTTCAGAAGGGCTTCATTAGGGATTATGGAAGTGTTACAAAGGGTTAACTCAGTTAAGATGAGCACTAGAGTCGCATTTTCCTTTTGTGGGGCAACATGGTGACAGGTATGAGCAGAACACATGTCTTGTCTCTGAACTTGATGGTTGAAGGAAACTTGAGATACAAGCTGGAGATATAATGGCAGTAGCAGCAAAACTGTAGAATTTGGCTATTGACAGTCTACTTCATGCTTCATCGCTATTACTCCACCAAAGCTCCCTTCACGAATCACAATTTTACAGAGGAACGATTCAAGAGATACACTCAAGTTCAGTTCAATGTTCCTGGAATGAAAAAGGCTACAAGCGATATCATCAAACAAGCTTCTACAGTGTATAGAGACCTGAAAAAATGTTTCAATCCAAGATCACAATAGACATTAGATTCAGATCCTTACACGAAAACCTTATTTTAATCACTCTTGTAGATGAACACATCTTCAACGTTTTGGAATAAATACCAAAAATAACCAACCCAAATGAATATTCCTTTCATTGATTTATGTTCTGTAGCCACCCAAATGTTGACAACACTTCGTTTATGTTATCTGTTATACTATTACAGATTCAGTGAACACATACTGTTGAGCCATTTTTGACCAATGAATGCCTAATCTAAGTCTCCAAGCTGTAAAAACTCAAGAATCCAGCCACTGTCTGAACTTGCATATTCCGCGACGACCTTCTGCGAAAGAAGCTCGGATTGACTGTAACATGGCTCCAACCGCAGGAACACTGTACAGCTCTTGGTTATGTTCCTGCATTAAGCACCATAACAATATGTCTAGATGTTGCGGTCACCAATGAAAGCACAGGAACGAAGGCAGTGAAAGTAAAAACAAGTACCATCTTCGTGAGACGCTCTTCAAGGTTTAAGGGGACTGCGTCAGTAGACATGAATATCTTACGATAGGCTGCTCTCAGGCTCTTCATCTACCAATACCAAGAAAAAAGTAAGGACTATTTGGTAACATTCCAAAATGACTTAACATCGTGACACAGTTTCAAACCTCTGACATGGTAAATCCATTACGTTTAAGCCCCTCCAAATTCAAACCGCGAAGTTCGGCTCTTTCTCCAGTCACCATCATGTACTTTGGAACATCTTGTGAGACCTATATACAATCGCACCAGTGAGTATCCACTGGAAAATTTTGGGGGAACTGAGAGTATGAGATGAAAATATACCACAGAACCACCACCAATGAAAGCAAACGAACCAATATGACAGAACTGGTGGACGACCGTGGCTCCTGCTGAGTGTGTATAGTCCTGAGGCATTCACAACATGAATCAAATGAAACCATGCTGCTAAATCGAGGTTTGAAGTATAAAGACAAGGAAGATCTTACTTCTACAATCACGTGGCCTGCAAGAAGAGTATTGTTGGCAAAAATGTTGCGGTCACCAATCTTGCAATCATGGGCGATATGACAAGAGCCCATGATTAGATTGTTGTCACCAATCACCTGTTCAAAACAAATGAAAGACAGAGCTCAAAACACACAAGAAAACATCCCAAACCTTTAATCAAACTGGTCAATGGCATTACCGTTTTATCACTAGCCTTTGATGACCTGTGAATCGAACAGAACTCCCTAATTTCATTGTTGTTACCGATGCAAAGAAAGCATTCATCCCCATCCTAAAACAGCCACATGACTAGATTAGGACTAGAACAATCTAAAGAGGTGATGAGAATCTCATACCCACACCACACACACACCTTGTATTTCAAATCTTGACATTTAACACCAACCACAGCGTGGTGACCTATTATGTTATTGCCTCCAATGATTGTATAACCAGGAAGCTCATCGCCAACAACAGCACCACTGGCTGACGAGAAAATCAAAGCAGACACAACAAAGATCAGTTGAGGAACTTATAAGTTGTAATCTTAAGAGATCAAAAGGGAGTTACGTCATGAGGACACAAGATTCCCCTAACTCTGTGTTTCCAAAGATATGACTTGAAGGATAGAGTTTGCATCCATCGCCTAGCTTCACTGAAGAGCCAACTGTACAGTACGGACCAACTGAAACTCCCTGTTAGAAGAAGATGAAACAACATTTGTCTGATTATAACCAAATCTAAAACAAAAGCAACACACTTTGGCCAGGTTCCAACTAAACCCATCTTGTTTTATGAGTGTTTAGCTATCCAACACTTAAAGATAATCAAGAAGCTTAAACCCAGACTAGTTTTGGATAAAAAATCAAACCTTTCCAATCACAGAACTTGGGTGGACGACAGCACTTGGATGTATAAAGACGTCAGAACCTCTCGCTTCTTCACAAGAATCTGCTCCAAACCACACAATGTTCACAGCTTAGAGTAGAGATATTAACTATGTTAATCACATAAAGCACAAGCGGTAAGCGGGAAGCGATAGATAGGTAGAGAGAGAGGGTTTACAGGAGAGGTTAGAGGAGATACGACGGCGTATAGAGGAGCTGAGGAGAGGAGAGAGAAGCCTCTCGCGAGCTTTGAGGAGAGAAATCATGGCGTGGGGTTAAGTAGAGCAAAGACAAACCACTTCGATTTCATACATTGTAAGTGTTCGACGAAATGCCTCAGAGAACAAATAATCAAAACAAAAAAATCTCACACGCGCGCCTATGTTTATAATTGTCCGTTACAAAGACTGGAGTACCCTTATTCATCCCTTGAATTACATTTGAGTTAACGAATCAGATTAAATAATGGGCCTACTGTCATGCTTTAAGCCCAATATAATCGGTTTAAATGCAGACATTAGTTTAGCTTACATGCTATTGGTTGAACCAGTGGGCTCCACTTCATGTCAGCACTTCAACAGCCAATAAGATTGCAGGAAACACGTTAACAAACGTAACATCGGTTCCACTTCAACAACACGGCACAGTAGAAAAAAAAGAAAAAAAATCAAAAAACCCATATTTCTCGGCAAAGAGATCGCAAAGCCATGATCTTATTATATACACGATCGATGCTAGAACTTGCTTAAAGTCTCCAACTTTAACGAGAAAGTGTCTGTCTTTATTCATTCAAACGGTGGAGATGAATCGAGCTCTGATCGTTGTAGCATTAGCTCTTGTAGCTTCGTCGGCGTTACTACCGGTGGGCGCGAAGAAGCCCGTGTCGTCGGCGCCGAGAAAGGAGGATGTTCCGTATATCAAGTGTCAGGTGTGTGAGAAGCTAGCGTCGCGGTTGCACCAGCTAGTGAAGGAGAAGCAAGTTGAGATCTCTCCCAAGAAGGTAAGTTTGTGTTGTGGTGATATTACTATCACTGTATTTTTCTTGTTTTGTGTTTTGTGGTTTAACGGATAGCATGTAAATGTTAGATCTCGGAGTATGAGATCATTGAGATTGCTGAAAACGTCTGTAACTTGAAGAAAGAGGAAGCTGATTGGATGCTCAAGATTGACATTGTTGAGAAAGGTGATAAGCTTCAGGTAATAGAGTTATCCATCTCTCACTTGTTTGATCTGAGAACTAAGATTGACTCAGAACTGTTCTGTTCGTAGCTGGTTGAACAAGAAGAAGAAGGGATGTGCAATTCTGAGTGCAAGACCATCGAGGCTGCTTGTCAAAAGGTGAATGCATCGTGGTCTTTCAACTACTAATAGAATTGGAGTTAGGGAATGTGGTTTTAATCTGTTTGTGTGTGTTTACAGGTCATTGGTTACTCAGACACTGATGTTGCCGAGTATATATACAAGTCAAAGCCTGATCTTGCTTCACTAGTTAACCATCTATGCAAAGACCTGACCGATGCTTGTACCAAGAAACCGCCTCCTGTTCCCAAGGTATCTTCTTCCTACACGCTCTCTTCCAGACCATATACTGTATCTAAGAGCTTCCTGTCCTTGAGCGTTTTTATTTTGTTCTTGTGGAGATGACATTTTTGATGAATAGACAGAAACTTTGTCTGAGATAAGTGTGTTATCTTTGTCTAGGATCGGGTTCCTGGAGAACCATTTGTTGCAAAACCATCGAAAGATGCTGAAATGGACAAGATCATGAGATCTATGCAGGTGAGTTCTGATGAGACTTAAAGAAAAGCATCAATGTACCGTAATGATCTTAAGCTGACTCTCTGTTCTGTTTCATCAGGGTATGCCAGGAGCACCTGGCATGAAGGTATACTCTAGAGAAGATATAGAGAAGTACAAAAATAACCCCGAAAAATTCGGTAGTGAGGGTGAAGATGGTGACGACGATGATGAAGATGAGGAAGAGGATGACAAGTTCCCCAGTAACTTGGTACATAAGAAGTTTAAACTTTCATCAAGAAGAAGCAACCAATATCGTTTCTCTAAAACACTTGTTTATGGTTTTGTTGGTTTCAGGGAAAAGTTTTAAAAGAGAAAGAGACTAAAAAGGAAGAGTGGAAGATGACAGTCACTAAGTTACTCAAGAAGAAAGGTGAGTCTCTGAGGGGAAAGATGAAGATGGTGTCGAACAGGGTCCGGAGATGGTGGAAAGGATCTTCAAAGAAACCTAAATCTGGGAAATCTGAGCTATAGGAAGGAACAGATTGGGATCTTCACACTTTTCTGTAGCTGTTTTGTTTTAGTTTCTATCAATCTTTTCAATAGAAAGTGTTGAAAGACATCAGTTCTGTAACACAACAAGGAACATAAATGTAATGGTTTAGATCAAAATCACGAATTCAAGTTTGAAGCAAAGGGAATGTGGCAAAACTTAAGAGAGAAAAAATACAAAAAAACTAAAACCACAACATTGAGAATTGTATTTTATCAGTTTCAGCGCATTTTGTAGTGTTGAGTCCTTGAGATCTTGGAGTGCTTGCCATTCAAAGAATAGCTTAGCTTTATGTCAATGTCTCGAGGATTCTTCTTGTTATACGAAACAGACATGCTTCCAGTGATTGTCTCACCCTCACATATGGTTAACACATCTTCAAGGTACATGACTGTTTGTTTCCAGTGTGTGGCCCGTGATTTGGGTCCTGCATTTCATAACATCATGGTGTTCAGTTTGAGTTTCAGACCAAAGTGAAACAATCTATGTCTATGTTTAAACCAAGTGATTCAGTAACCTGTTGAGAAGCCGAGAAGCTTGTGGCACATGGTAAACGACACATCAAAGTAGGCTACAAGAGCGTGGATGTAGTCATTGCGTTGTGCGACAAGTTTAAAGGGAGCTGTGAAGGAAGCATCACCAGAAGACATCTTTGAGATATCCATCGTCTGTTACAATGAAATGAGCATTAGCCACATGTACAAGAGATACTACGAATCATTGTCAATGTGTATATCTTATACCTTAAGTAGCCTACTATCGGTGACGATCTGTTTTTGGTCGACTGTGTCAACAAGCGGCTCCATCATAGCCTTTTTCTTGATGCATGACATGTCAAAACCATACACACTGTTCCAAACTGCAGCAAACAAAAGACACAAAACACAATTGGCAAATGCAAATCTCAACAGATATCAAGATGTCAAATCATATGTGCTCACATTCAATTTTGTCTTCTTTATACTCTGAATCCTCTATAGCTGTAAGAAACAGAGAGGCTTTGTCTGGTAGCACAACTCCGCCATCAACCTATCAATGATACCAAAGGAGCAAGAAGTTTATATAATAACGACATGCAACCATAGGCTACAAAGTGGAGCTGTAATTTACAAGCCACTTATTGCGAGCGTATAAAACACTGTCCAACATATTCTCAAACAACAAAAAGTAACCCATCCATTCAGATATAATCACATCTACTTTAGGAGTAGGAAGCTCTATCTCATCAATCTTCCCTTTCAAAACCGTTATCACTGCAATGATAAAAGCAAATATCATTACACAACAGATGTTTTTATCCTGAATGCAACCTCAGGGTGAAGGAAGATAAACTAACCATCAGAGAATCCATTCGCTTTAACAATCTCCTTAGCCATGTCAGCCATTTGAGAACATTCAACCTATTCAAGAACAAACTCAATCAAATTCAGATTCAAAGAAAGTTTTAAACTTTATGAAAAAGAAAACTAAAAGTAATGAAGCGTTACAGCGTAGACATGTTTTGCTCCAGCCTTGGCACAGAAGAGAGACAAGATTCCAGTCCCAGCTCCAACATCAAGTACAACTTTGTCCTTGATGAGAAACTTGTTTTGGTAAATTACATTCTGGTAAGTCTTTGTTCTCACTACATCCTTCAACATTTCCTGTAAAAAAAACACACATTTTGAATTAGTTCGGTTCCATTACCGACACTGTAACACCGACCTGGTAAATAACAAGTATTGTCTTTTCGATACTTACTTCGTGAATTCCTGCAAGATAGACAAAGTGGAACAAGAGTCAACATTTAGCAAAGAGACGAAATCAAATTCAATTAAAAATTTGAACAAAGGGAAGTACCGAAGTGAGAGTTGAATCGAAGTAGTAATCGGCGCTTGTGATATCATCAGTGACGTCAGCGGCATTGGTGGTGCTATCTCCGGCGTCGCACATGGATTCATCTTGTTCAGCTAAGTATTCATCAGCATCTTCTTCAAAGCATGTCTTGGTGTTTCGATTGTGTCTGAAGCTGGTGAACTCTTCTTCCTCGTTGTTCTTATTCGTCTTAGTCATATAGTTTCTCTTTTAGGTTAAATCGAAAGAACTTAAAAGTCTTGGTTTCAGTTTCTACTCACTTAGTGGAGAGAGAGAAGGGTTTTGAGGAGAGGTTAGGGCTTTAGGAAAGTCCACCAGCTTTTTTATTTCAGAACTTGAAAGTCTTTGCTCTTGTGTTTCTTTGTTGTACCGGTCCGGTTTTCATCGATATGAGCCAAACCGGTAAGATTTTTATCCTTCCGGTTCGGCGGTTCACCAGACTGAATATCCAAACAAGCCGATGTTGCGCGAAATATCCTAAACGCTGTCGTTTACGAGTCCCAAACGAGCCGTTTTGAAGTAGCGAGGAGAATATGAAACGGCGCCGCACTAAGGGTTAGCGTCGTTTCAGTTTCTGAGAGAGAGAGAGAGAGAGAGAGAGAGAGAGAGAGAGAGAGAAAGTGAGTAGCTCGAATCGCAAATCAGCTAATCTTTTTCACCGGCGCCGCCGCACTAGTACTGCACAAAAAGGTACGGCGAGATTCCCGCTATCTCTAATCTTCACGAAGTTTCTCGCTTTGATCTGGGTTTGTCGGGTTATTGCTCCTGCTTCCTCTTGTTTTCGTGATTGACTTTTAGATCTAAACCTACTGATCTGTTCCTGCTTCGATAGAGATTTCTAATTTGATGTGCTTGGTTGATTCACACTTGAAGCTCGTTCGATCTACTGCTCTGGAATTTAGAATCATGGGTTTAAAGTTTAGGTCTTTAAGCTCGATTTGTGTGAATTTTGTGAAAAAAGTCTCTGCCTTTGAATGTAATTATGATATTGCAAGAAAGAGTGAGGTAAGTGATCATATGGGTTTATTGTATTTTGAAGGATTCTGTTTCTGAAGATGGCCTCGAAGTTGATACAAGTTCAATCAAAGGCATGTGAGGCTTCGAAGTTTGTGGCAAAGCATGGAACTTCTTACTACAGGCAGTTGCTTGAGAAGAACAAGCAGTATATTCAGGAACCTGCCACTGTGGAGAAGTGCCAAGAGTTGTCTAAGCAACTTCTCTACACCCGTCTTGCTAGGTCCTTACCTCTCTTCTCCCCTTATGTGTCTCTCACTCAACTTCTTTGTCAAAAAATAGCCATAAATGCTGAAGACATGGGGAAACTTGGGGGTTGTGTCCAGAATAGTTGTATGCTGTCTTTGCATTGTTTGTCAGCTGAAAATGCTGTCATGTAGCTGTTTGATGCTTTGTTGTAGATTGCTAGGGTTATGTTTAAAAGCAGGTTGTTTGATTGATAAATGTTTTAGCTGTCTCATTTGCGACAATCTTTCTAGTCTACTAAGTCTCAGATGATACGTTCACGTGGCTTTTTAAACTTTTCACAGTCCATCTTGTTTGTTCGGAGTTCAAAGAATTCTCAGTATACTGCATCTTCCTGAATGATTGTTTTAGCTCCTGCTTTCATTTCTTAGTCTTGAAAACTTGGTTCATATGAGAGAATCTGTTCCATCACTAGCATTATGTGTGATACTCTTCTACCTCTTATTTTACAGCATTCCAAAACGCTATGAAACCTTCTGGAAGGAACTAGACTACGCAAAGAACTTATGGAAAAACAGAACCGATCTGAAGGTAGAAGATGCTGGAATCGCTGCATTGTTTGGTCTTGAATGCTTTGCTTGGTACTGCGCAGGCGAAATCACCGGCAGAGGGTTCACCTTCACCGGCTATTACCCTTGAAAGAGACGAACAGTTAACTTGAAACAACATTTTGTGTAATCACTTGCTCCGTATTTTAGTTTCCAATTATTTTTCCAGTTTTGGAGCTGAGAAACATCCATTTTACGAAACTCTGATATAAGATTGTGATCAATAAGAACAAATATTTTCAACAAGAAGTTTCTTTCACTTAAATAATACTCCCTCCGTTTCATTTTAGTTGTCGTTTTAGACTTCGACACACATATTAAAAAAACATTTAAGAGAAATTCCCTTAGATAACCTCTTTTAGTTTGTTTGTTACAAAAATAGTTTTTAAGGAAGAAAATGACTAAAATGTTTTTTTAGAAGCTAAAAAATTCATTTATATGCATTTATACCCTTAGGGTTAACTAATTTGGACTTTAGGGTTTAGAGTTAAGGGGTGGGTTTGGGGTTAGGGTTTCAAATTTCAAAAAATAAAATAAAATAAAAATAAAAATTTCAAAAAAAAAAAAAGTCTATTTTGGTCATTTTATTTTTTGAGAGTTATTTTTGTGACAAAAACTTAAAAAGTGCTAATACACTTAACTCCATTTCAACCAATAGAAAAATAGATTAAAATAAAAAATCAACAAATTTTGCATTGAAACTATAAAACGACATTTATTTTGAAACGAAAATTTTACTCTACAACGACAATTAATCTGAAACGGAAGGAGTATAAAAGTACAATCTCTTTGTACATCTTTATATTTTCATTTTAACATTGGTTCCCGTTGCAAATACTCTGATTGGTTAATCATGTTCGGTGGTTCTATGAGGTAACAGAAATTACATTGATAAATAGCAGATTCTATTTGAAGTCTCTGGTACATAAGAGAGGAAGAGAACGAAAAAGTAGGAGGACCAATGAGTATCTTCCAAGTTCCAATGAGGTCAAAATCCTTAAAAGAGAACACAAAGCAAAAAAAGAGTAAAACAAGAAACTTCAAGAGTTGGTGAGAGAGAGAGAAAGATGATTCACGGTGGTGCTTTGACACGTTTAGCTTTCAGCGTCGCCACCTTCCTCCTCCTCACCGTTGTTGGCAGCCAGGTTATATAAACATACCTACGTACATACTCTTCTTAGCTTTTTTCTGATGTGTTGTGAATCAAAATGTGATGACAGGAGACATGCAGCAAAACATGCATTGCGCAGGACTGCAATAGTACGATTGTGTTTCTTTTTTTTTTTCTTTTGCATTCCCTTTGGATTTTGAGAATATCTTCTGTGTTTATCATGCAAAACTCTGTTTCCATCAGGTATCGGCATTCGCTATGGGAAGTATTGTGGGATAGGATACTCTGGATGCCGTGGAGAGCCACCTTGTGATAGTATTGATGCTTGTTGCATGACCCATGACAACTGTGTTGATTTAAAAGGTAATTCAATATTATATATAAAAAAAATATAGTCATATTGCCAATACTTCCCTGGTACCTTTTTGTAGGTATGACTTATGTTAACTGCCATAAGCAATTCAAGCGTTGTGTAAACAAGGTAAGCAGATCAGTGAAACAATCTAATGGCACAAACGTTGGATTCTCCACCCAATGCCCTTATTCAATGGTGATACCAACCATGTATAATGGAATGGATTACGGCATTTTCTTCAGTGGCATAGGTAAGTACTTACTGAGCTCCGTGTTATTCATGTAGAACCTGCAGTGACTATGCTGTTGAACTGTTTGCCACCATAACATAACTTGTCAATCAGGGAAACGATAAGCTAGTGTTGTGACAAGACTTAATAATGTTGTGCAGGTAGTATCCTTGAACCTCCAGGAAAGGGCCCTGTCGTGGAGGTGAATCTTTCTCGGAGTGGAGCGGACACAAAGGATGGTCTTGGAACTAAAATTGGCCTTCAGATAAAGGATGGCTCCAAAGTCTCTGCTTCTTTAAAATAAGATGATCCCTTAACTCTCTCCCAACTTTATAAACTTCTGTTACTTCCTGTTTACGCGAGACAATTGTAGAAAGAAGGTTTCTAAGTCAAAACCATATGGTAATTAATGGATTGACATATATATATTTTATATGTTACTTTAGTACTCTTTTCATTTATATGTGGGATGCCTAACAAAGTCATATAACTACAGATAAAACATGATTTAAATTGCTCCAATGAAGGGAACATTGTGTTCTGTAGGTTGCGATTAAAAATTTAAAAAGGGGGCGAAGAGTAAACAAAAGCTAACTTAAAAAAGGGGGCGTTCCGAGAATCGAACTCGGGACCTCTCGCACCCAAAGCGAGAATCATACCACTAGACCAAACGCCCATTTGATCATAATCTTAGAATAATATTATTTAGAACACAATTATAATTGCATAACTAAAACTAGGGTTTTGAAGAGAGTGTGTATATAATACTCTCATCATCATTATAACCTAACTACGGCACGAGTCTCCTTCTCTCCTCTATTCAGCCGTCGTCTGAGATCGAAATGACAACAGTTCCAGGACAGCTAGTCTGGGAGATTGTGAAGAGAAACAACTGTTTCTTGGTCAAACAGTTCGGCAGATGCAATGCTAAAGTTCAGTTCAGCAAAGAGAGCAACAACCTCTGCAACCTCAACTCTTACAAACACTCTGGTAATGATGACACAACTCTTGTTAATCTGTCTGATAGATGGAGTCAAGTTAGGTAGTATAAGCTCTAAAGTTTGGATCTTTTGATGTTAATTTTGTGGGGTTTACTCAGAGCATATGATTAAAGGTTGGATTTTTTTTTTTTTTTTTAATGATTTTAGGTTTGGCGAACAAGAAGACAGTGACCATTCAGGTAGCTGACAAGGAGCAAGGCGTGGTACTTGGAACCACCAAGACCAAGAAGCAAAACAAGCCTAAGCTCTCTGTTAACAAGTCTGTCCTCAAGAAGGAGTTCCCTAGAATGGCCAAAGCTGTTGCCAACCAGGTATAACTCCTTTCTTACATTCATCAACTGTTCCGCTGTTGTTATGATTGGTTGTTTATAGGTTAATTCTCTAGATTGGTTAAATGTTACTGTGAATTGTATTTGGTTTTATGAGCTGTGATGAGAAAGCTAACACGTAAGAAGAGACAACTCCTATGTGGGGTATCTCTTCTATGAAATATATTTGTTACGCTTGGCTTCTGAGCTATTTTCTTAGCTGTTTATAAGTTTTACAAGTTCTATCAGTGATGAGAAAGCTAACACGTAAGAAGAGGACTCCTTTGTGGTGTCTTTCTTCTATGAAATATATTTGTTACGCTTGGCTTCTGAGATAAATATTCTTAGCTGTTCATGTCAGTTCACTGATTATCTGCTTGTTGTTTGAGATTTAATTTATCTGTGACGAGAGAGCTAACATATAAGGAGAACTTCTTTGTGAAGTTCGTTCAATGAAATATACTTGTCATACTTGGGATTTGAAATTAGTTTCTATCAGTGATGAGAAAGCTAACACGTAAGAAGAGGACTCCTTTGTGGTGTCTTTCTTCTATGAAATACATGTGTTACGCTTGGCTTCTGAGATTCATTCATTCTTCTGTGCACAATTTCATTTACTAGTCTTCTTTCCTTTGTCTATAAGTATTAATGGATTTACTTTCTAATCTTTATCAGGTTGTGGACAACTACTACAGGCCTGACTTGAAGAAGGCAGCACTTGCTAGGCTCAGCGTGATTAGCAAAGGCCTTAGAGTCTCTAAGTCTGGTCCCAAGAGGAGGAACAGGCAGGCTTGAATTGAAGAATCCGCCCATTGGATGAACATTTTTTACTTCCAAAAAGCTTGTTTTGAGAGTTTCAGACAATGCTTGTAGTAGGTTAAAGATTTTTGATGAACAGGTCAGAGTTTTTGCTTGAAACACCGCTATTGTTATCCTTTTTTCACAAAATGATATTGAAATGTGTTTTTAATATCGTTATGCTTTGGACTAATACTGGATTGTTATCACTGGTTCCTGAATGTGTCTACCACACTTAGTTGGGGTAGCTGCTTTTCATAATAATATTGTAAACCCACTCACTAACTTAGTTACACCGAACACAACTTCTGGTCACAAACAAAGCATCCAGCTTTTACATATTTGCACCATGTCCATTCCAAAGCTACTTGTAAGTTAATTAAAGAGAGAAGAAGACTAACTCACTCTGAGCTGATTTTACCAGAACATAAAGAAACAACGGCTCTGAGGTCCCAAGATCAAGCCTGTTGGGAAAACATCATTCACGTTACAGCAACATATCAGGAGGCTCATGAAATACGTTGGATAATGAAAGCCCATTAAGAGATCTTTAATGGGTCGTAATCACTCAAAACATCTTTAACCGCCGATTCCTTTTGTTACAAGAAACACATCGTAAAAAACACACAACTATGGGTGGTTCAGTTCTCTTTAACTTTTTCTGTCTGAATCTTTCTTGTTTTTTTCTTTAGATTGTTTTTGCTAATGGTTTTGGTCTTTTATTTGTTATTCAAATTTTTAGTTAAGGTTCATGGTTCCTTGGCTCTTGCCGGTAAGGTGAGAGAAGAGACAGTGGCTAAGCAGGACAAGAAGAAGCAGCCAGTTGGACGTGCCCACAAACGACTGCAACACAACCGCCGCTTCGTCACCGCTTGTACTTAGTTGGCGTATTGTATTGTCTGAATTTATCGTGATTGAAAAAATGATCTAATCGTTACTACTTGTTAAGATATTCACAGTTCATGAGATTATGTAGGAGATATGTTAGTGGAGGAGTATCAGTCTCTGTTATGATTCTTGTGAGACTTTTGCTGAATCTGTAATTTTCACTGGCTCTAGTTCATTTTCAAGAAAATGGGCTTGTCTACTACACTCATATTGTTGTATATGCATGAGAGGTTTCTGAATTTGACTACTTGTGAATATTATCACAAGAAAAGGTTTTGAATTTTGACACTAAACAAATTGTTTTTTAAGTAATATTTCATCTTTGTTTCTTCTTTTCAGTTGTTTGATTTGGCAAGAAATGTATTTTGATTTAACTAACAAAATGTATGAATCTGAATTATTAACCGAATTTGATATTAACATAGTATAAAACTTGAATGAGGCTAAAAAAAACTGAACACAAAATCCTAAAAAATCTAACCTTATACTAAACAAAAATGCGAACTCTCAGACCTAGTTAAAAATGTTCTCATCAATCTCTTTACCACACCTATGAAGAACCTTTGGGTTTATATTTTCAAAAAGTGTATTTGTGGTAAATGCAACTTTTTTGCCCGGAGTGGAGATTGGACCGTTAAATAAAAACAAAATAAAAAGCAGCGCACTGTTGTCCCGTACTATTTGCACTGGAACGCATTTGCTTTTATACTATTTTTATTCATTATTACTCCAATAAAAAGAGTTTCTTCTTGGAAGCAGTAACTCTGCAACAGTCAATTACAGAGAGAGAGAGCAAACATGCTCGCTAAATTCACGGAATCGAGACGTTTCTATGAACCCAATTTTATATTCTCAGCTGGAATCCGAACTCTGATAGAGAAAGCACAACGTACACTTACCAGAAAACATACAAAACACCTCTTTCTCTATCTCTAGAACTCTGTGCTCCCTATTTAAGGACGAGCAACAAGTCTTCTTGAGAGAGTGAGCCCTTACATTTCTTGAAACAACTCAGAAGAACACTTCACTGAAGTAGTAAAAAACTTTTGTCTGAGAGAAAGAAAATGAGTAAAAGACTGAAGCTTATCTTCTGGACTTGTGTCTCCATTCTTGCCTTTCTGGGTATGTCTTTAATCAAATCCCTCTTTTGGGTTCACTTTTACTTCCGATTCCTTCTTCTGGGTTACATTATTTCGCCTTTATTGTGGTTCTAAGTTGATCTCTGCTACATTGTAGTTCTTGTCTGAAAAATCTCGAACTTGTTAGCGTCGAACTACTTTAGATGTTTTGAGATTCCCTCTTCTGGGTTACATTGTTTCGTCTTCTGAATGTCAAAGCTCGGGGCTTTCCTTTGTGTTTCTAAGTTTTATCTCTGCTACATTGTAGTACGTGTCTGAAAAATTTAGCTTTGAACTAGTTCTAGTCTGAAGGAATCTCAAATGTCTTTTTTTTTTTGTAACTGTTGTTGCAGAGCTTGGTGTGGCAAGCAATATAGGGATATGTTACGGACGCAACGCAGACAATCTCCCAAGCCCTAACAAAGTATCTGAGCTAATCCAACATCTCAACATCAAGTTCGTCAGAATGTACGACGCCAACATAGACGTTCTCAAAGCTTTTGCAAACACAGGAATCGAACTCATGATTGGTGTCCCTAACGCTGACTTACTCGCATTCGCTCAGTTCCAATCAAACGTCGACACGTGGCTACGCAACAACATCCTCCCTTACTACCCAACAACCAAAATCACTTCTATATCCGTCGGTCTTGAAGTAACCGAAGCGCCAGATAACGCCACTGGTCTTGTCTTGCCAGCCATGCAGAACATCCACACCGCTCTCAAGAAAGCCGGTTTGGACAAAAAGATTAAAATCTCTAGCTCACATTCACTAGCCATCTTGTCACGCTCCTTCCCTCCTTCATCAGCTTCTTTCAGCAAGAAACACTTAACGTTCTTGAAACCAATGCTTGAGTTCTTGGTTGAGAACGAGTCTCCCTTTATGATCGACTTGTATCCCTACTACGCTTACAGAGATTCAGCTGAGAAGGTTCAGTTGGAGTACGCTTTATTCGAGTCATCTTCTCAGGTTGTTGACCCTGCGACGGGTTTGCTTTACTCCAACATGTTTGATGCTCAGCTTGACGCTATCTATTTCGCCTTGACGGCTATGAACTTTAAGACCATTAAGGTTATGGTCACTGAGTCAGGGTGGCCGAGTAAAGGCTCGCCTAAAGAGACGGCTGCAACTCCTGATAACGCTTTGGCTTATAATACCAACCTCATACGCCATGTCATTGGTGATCCAGGTAAATGAATGATCTTTAAGTTATATAGTAGATGGAAACATAACGTAAACTAACTTGTTATCTTTGGTTAGGTACTCCTGCAAAGCCTGGTGAAGAGATAGATGTGTACTTGTTCTCGTTGTTCAATGAGAACAGGAAGCCAGGGATGGAGTCTGAGAGAAACTGGGGAATGTTCTATGCGAATGGAACAAGTGTTTACGCGTTAGACTTCACTGGAGAAAGCACTGTCCCTGTCTCTCCATCAAACTCAACCACAGGTGTGAGTCCAAGTCCAGGTGACAATAGTAACTCAACTGTAACCATTGGAGGAGGAGGAGTAGGAGCCAAGAGATGGTGTATTGCTTCATCGCAAGCTTCAGTGACGGAACTGCAGAGTGCTTTGGACTGGGCTTGTGGTCCAGGGAATGTTGATTGTTCAGCTGTTCAACCAAACCAACCTTGCTTTGAGCCAGACACTGTCCTCTCACATGCATCATATGCGTTTAATACTTATTACCAGCAGAGTGGAGGGAGCAGCTTAGATTGCAGCTTTGGTGGAGTCAGCGTTGAGATAGACAAGGACCCTAGTAAGTGTTTGCATACATACACTTCCCAAAATTTGAAGCCATTGTAGAGTTCTCAAAATGTCTATGCTATTGCAGGCTATGGTAACTGTCTGTACATGATTGCTCCTGCTACTGATGGGTGAGTTCTCTCTCTCTCTCTCACTCACTCACTCTTCTGATTTAAAACTATAGTTGATGTTGTTGTTGTGTTATGCAGAATGAACAGAACAATGGCGGGTAATATCACAGGGAACATAACTGCCATTGATTCACCCTTGGCTTCGCCTTCAACGAGCAATGAAGGAGTCAGACAAATGGTGGTTTCCGTTGCTGTCTCTGTTCTGTTGCCGTGCTTTGTAGTTAGTTTGAGTCTATTATGGTGACAGTCACTGTTACCTTGTCTGTGAAGTTTTGAGTAGTGTACTAAGCCGAAATTTAATAGAAACTTTTGTACCGGTAATTTCTTGCATTACTGAACTGGAGAGACGAGCTTAGTAATGCATGTGTGTGTGTGTCAAATATAATCAATTCAAAGTACAGACAAGTGACTGATCCAAGACAAAATCGATAACCAGAGATGCAACACTGAGAAGTAGAGATGTAACAGGGACTCAAGAGCCAAACGTAATGTAATTGTTTCTTACTTCTTAGCAAGAGTATAATTTAATTAAAAAGGAAGTTGGAATTTTACATAAATTATAGAGAAATTTTCTTAGATAACCTTTTTTAGTTTGTTCTTCACAAAAATAGTTCTTAAAAAAAAAAATACTAAAATAGTTTTTTTAGAAGCTAAAAATTTTATTTATATGCATTTAACTAATTTAGACTTTAGGGTTTAGAGTTAAGAGATGGGTTTGGGATATGGTTTCAAATTTCAAAAAAAAAAAAAAATTAAAATTTAAAAAAAAAAATGTTATTTTGATCATTTTATTTTTCTAAGATTATTTTTGTGACAAAAACTTAAAAATGATTATTTAAGAGAATTGCCCTAAATGATGTGAACATAACTAATGTATATGTGTGATAATAGAAAATAACTTTATAAGTAATATCAGTCTCATTTCTTAAGAGCTTTTTAAGCACGTATGATGCAAACACAAAAAATGAAATTATTTTTAGAGGTGTATTCAATTAAAAATTTAAGCTTATTTGCACTGAAAAGATAAATTCAGTTATTCAAATATGAATTTTAAAAATTCATTAATATACTGTTATTAAACTTGAAATTTTATAAAAGACTATGAAATATATTGTTATTAAAAATATTTTAAGTTGTGAGATTTTAAAATATGCAATTAATTTTAGAATGTTTAAATGGAGTTTACTAAGTAAAGTAATAAAATCCAAATGGTTTTAGCTGAGATTCAGTAATGTTTTAAACAAATCATGTTACTCCCTAATTCACATAAAAATTATTTAAAATTCAGTAAAAATCAAATCATTTCAAATTCTAGATTCAATACATCTCTTTAATTTATCTTTTATAAGATAAATTTTCCTTCTTCGTTTATTTTTGCTATCTAATATAACCTTTTTAGTATTATATTTTTCCAAAATAGAAGTTATGTTGTATTTTTCAATATTTAAATGAAAATAATAACTAAAATGAAAAAGGTTTTATAATAAAATCACTGTGTGCAAAAAGAAAGAAGAATATTATATTCTTTATATATGTTAACATTGATGTAATAGACAGAAAGGAACAATTCGTCAAAAGAAAGAAAAAAAACAAGAGAAAATACCCAAAAGTGTCAAATTAATTAAACATGATTGACAAAAAATAAAGCAAAACAAAGAAAAAAAAACAGGCTTCACAACCCAATACCAAATATAAAGTTTATAAATAAAAATGTGGAAGGTGGAAGATTCTAATAGATTTTGAGGATATGAGGATCTAGAGATCCTGTTCGACGAGGTAATCACCCAACCTCTCGACGACCATGTTGCACTGTCCTGGTGTCACAGGCTCTTCGTAGATCCCAAACACACATGACTGTCCTGTTTTCTTTATGGTTATGCCTCCTGCTCCCTACCGAATCAAACCAACAAAAATAATATACCCCATTGATTAACATCATTAACGTACATGTTCTCCATATATATATATATGTATGTGTGCATGAATGATCAAAGAACATTATATTACCTTCTTGCCACGGATTACAGCGCCAGGCTCGCCTTGGATCACCATGTACTTGGCTCCTGCTACGAATAACCCTGTGGGTGCTAAGTGGCCCGGTTCATCGAAATCTTTCATTATATTGGCGAACTCTTCTCCCTTGAACTATCATCAATGACATCACAAAGAGAATCAGGAATACTACTACAAAGGGAGTACATAACAGTTATCGTTTAAAAAAAAAAAGAACATTCATCTATGTTTGAAATATATAATTCAAAACAACACTTTATACAATTATGAAACTGGAATCCCTTATATACTAAAGCGCAAGTCGCCAGACGAATAAGATACTGACACGTGAATTTTTTCAAAAAAATAAATTAAAAATAAAATAATTATTTTTTTCTTTACATCTCTTTTAAAACAAATTTCTTTAAAAAGTTTATATTGTTTTGAGAGTAACCGGTTGAAACAAAAATGAATTATCACAACTGCTACTTCCCATTATCTCTATAACTGTTTCCACTATCTAAACTCACCTGTCAAATTATACTACGGATAAAACTACTAACTCTTCTCTTGGAATCCACCATTATCCATAACTTCACTTTTTTATTCTGTGTAAAGAACATCAAACAAATGCATATGTTTCTCTGGATATTTTTTTGATTGATTATAGTATGTACAAATGTCAAAGTTAAGAAATTTTATGCTCATGGGTACGTAATGTTTTATATTTTCTTCCATTGAATTGTGATTATTTAAGCTTTCAATTGACACTCTTCCCAAATTTGCAGGCAAAACAGATGATTATCATGATCCCACTGCTTCCCGAGTCTATACATTTCTGCAAATCATGTTTCTAACAGGTGTTCTCCTTTTTATTAACCTTACGTATTGTTTGTTTTTTAAATTGTGAATTTTGTTTGGTTAATATGTTTAATTGGAGATTGTGTTTAATTGCTATAATTTTTAACATATTTGTTTCTTAAAATGTGTATTTTTTACTTTTTAAAATATTTCTAAATCTTTAATCATATTTAATAAATAATTTAATATTTTATAAATATTTTATTCAATCATAATAACTAACATTTATATTATATTTTAAGAAAATAAGTATATTTAGACCACTCATATGTTTAGAAATGATAATAATTTTGTTGTATTAAAATTTATATTGAAAATATAATGTGCCCCTGCATATCAGGGGCCATAATACTAGTACATATATAAATGTCCATGACAACAAGACATGCTTGGTTTAGTATCAACTACCAAAGCGGAAACATCTTTTTAATAAAAGGACCTTCTCATGAAATTCTCCTTCATTGTTTATACAATAACGTAACACTC
Source organism: Sinapis alba (assembly GCA_012274485.2). NCBI lineage: Eukaryota > Viridiplantae > Streptophyta > Magnoliopsida > Brassicales > Brassicaceae > Sinapis > Sinapis alba. Next base: position 61,703 of record MU106799.1, on the reverse strand, counting down.
AAGAATAACGATTATACAAACAAGATAGAGATCGATCGAATGTAACCATATATTATAAACCAAACAAAGATCAAATGGGAATCTTGATCATTCACAATGAAATTACCTGAGGGAAGTTGGCGCTCTGAGCCCAAACACTACCGTCATGACCGAGGATCGCGGCTGCGGCTAGGTGATGACCCTGACCATCTCCGACATCACACATCAAATGTTCATCAACGTAAGTTTGCCACGACATCTTCTTCTTCTTCTCTCCTAACGTTTTCTTTCTGCGTTATGTTATGTTATGTTCAGCGTGAGGACTTCTTCGTCCTTCAGATAAATAGGGGAGCAATAAAGAATACACTAACAATGATTTTCAACCGTTTGATCACGTAGACGAATTCTCAGCCGTACGTCTCAATTATGCAAAAATATAATTTCAATTAGTGTTTGCTCATATCTCGCCTTTGTTATAGCTCCATCATTATTTCCATCCCTATTTATAACGATCACCAACGGAATTTCCAAGCATTAAATTGATTTTAATCGTAATCAATTACATTTTTTTTTATAATTTTGGTCAACTCATTACAAATCATTCTTGTTCCGACCAAACTCTTGTGTTGTGCTTGTGTCACGAAACTAATCATTGAATTTCGAATCAAGTAGGATATGTCATATATTCAAAATTAAAACTGTACTGCTCGCAAACACAAGCATGTGAAATTTCATCTCTAAAAAGCTTTTCTCTCTTTACAATAACTAACACTGATTAAAACTGAAAGCTTCTTACGATCTTAGCTTTTAGGGCTCTTACGCTTGTGTACTAAGTAACATCTACTTTGTGGCGTACCACACCATACAATGTGAGTCCAAAAAGAACCAGTAACAATGAGTAGAAAGTATTATTATAAGGAGAGCTTTACATACCGATAGTATTTTATGTTTTCAGTAAAAAAAATTGAATATAAGTGGAATGACTCAAATATTTTATATAATAGTCATGTTCCACCAAAGTTCTCGATATATAAGCTTTATATATTCACACGCTTCTTCGAGATTTAACAATATTCTAATTAGAACTGGGCAAATAAACTGAAAATTTATATTGAACACGATCCAATAAAAAGGAAATTCAAATCGATCTAAACCCAACATAAATACCGAATAGATCTTGTTTTACGGTAATTAAGATTATGAATTTTATCTGAAACGAACCTGAACCCAAATGGATATCCGAATAAACCTGATCATTCAAAATCTCAAAAAAAACTTATACCAAACTTGATCTCAATCTCTAGTATATATCCAAAACACACTAGAATATTACTGAATACCTAAAATAATTAGGAGAAGCTCCCACACACTCAGAGAATCTATCCCCTACGTACCGATACAGAAAATGACAAAACGGTGTCTAAGTCAAAAAGTTTTCTCGGCAATGACTCAGAGGAGGATGGTGGAAATGAATCCGGTGAACCCAATAGTATCTCTCATGAAAGATGGATATGCCAACAAATACCAAATCATTTGGGTAAAGACCTCGGTTGCGGAGATCCTACATTCCTACCATTGAAAGGAGCGTCAGCATCACCAGAGACATCATGTTAGCTACAAGGATGAAAGTTCTTCACTCAAAGTAGGTTTGGAAGATTAATTCTCTCGGGAAAATCTCAGTCCCTACGGAGAGAGGAGGAGGCACTGGCTTCAGGGAAGAAGGGCTTTGCTCAGGAAAGAGGAGGTGGCAGAGATCCATTCTGAGAGAGTTCCGCTCTTTGGTGGCTGTGTCGGGTTTCGTTCCCGTGAGATAAAAACTAAGGCAAACCATACCATTTGTTATCCTCAGGCGATCGATATCTATTTACTCATTTTGAGGTTAAGAGTGAAATGATTCAGGGCAGCTTTAACTAAGACACTAGTTTTAATGTTAAAATAACATTATATTTTGTATTTTGCTGTTTTATTTTATTTTATCTTCAATACAACACCCAGATTTTATATTAAAAAAATATTTTAATTTTTTTTATAAATAACAATTGTTTTAATTAACTAATTCACATTTAAAGTTAAGATGAAAAATTAAAAAGAAAAAAATTGTTTATATATTGTTTAAAAATTATTTGATTACATTTAGATTTTATGTTTGTTTGTTTGATTTATTTAAACTGTTAAATCTATTTCAAAAAGTTAGTAGATACCTAGTTTCTTTTTGTAACACCTACAAAATTTTGACCTCACATCTATATTTAAATGAACTGGCTAATTAAAATGACTGATAAAATTTTCCTTTAATTAGCTAATGATTTCTTCATTAGTCAAAAGTCTATTTTAAATAAAATGTGATATAATTTATTATATTCTATCTATTGTATTTCTCATTTAAGTGAACATTTCTCCTTTATGTGATAAAAAGTTAACAAAGAAAAAAGAATATCTTGTACTTTTCAATCAGTATATATAGACATATAATTATTACTACACCACAATCATTGAAAAGAAAAATATCAAACAAAGAATATTGATCATGGCCAAGTTATGTTCCTATTTTCTTGTACTCATGATTGTATTCTCAGGTAATTTCAATTTCTCATTTCCAATTAAACACAAATATTATGTTATCTAAGTAAATGATTATATTTTATATATTCTTTTTTTTTCGTTGATTCCTTGCTTTTCTAGTTTGTTTAATGGTTGAAAGAGCTGAGGGGAAGCTATGTCAAATAACCATTAACAAAGAACAAAACTGTATAAGCTTCTTTTGCATGCAAGACTGCTCTGGGCTTTACAATGGCGTTGGACATTGTTTGGACGATCCTAAAGTTCCCGGTCCTCTTAACTGTCGGTGTAAATATAATTGTTAAGGGGATATTTTTATGAAAGATGTGATAAGGTTTTTTAATCAGAATAAAAACTATAAAAATCTATATACCATAAAAGATAGTATTGATTTAGAATTAATCAGAATAAAAACTATGAAAATCTATATACTATAAAAGATACTCCTTCCGTTTCATATTAGTTGTCGTTCTAAGTTTATGAACACAAATTAATGAAACATTTAATTTTACATATTTTCAAAATAAAAACACTATTACCAATACACCTAACCATATATCAACCAATAGAAAAATAGAGTAGAGAATATTAACAATAAATTTTGCATTGAAAACCGAAAATAACACTTATTTTGAAACAAAAATTCTATTCCAGAACGACATCTAATTTGAAACGGAAGGAGTAGTATCGATTTAGAATTCATTCAAGCCATCCACGTCAAATTTTTATTCAGACCAATTAAATGATCTAATCTATTCTCGTCCCCCTCCAACTTGTTTAATCAATAAATTTAATGTCAACTCTAATTATTATTTTTCACTACTTCAGCCGTTACAAAAAAAATCATTTGAGAGCTTTTATCCTTTTTTTTTATATAAAACGCAAACATCTTATCTTCCTCTATTTCTACGTCGCATCCGCCGTCATACTCAAAGGCCGAGCATCAGTTCACTATTATTACTCCTAAAGAACAAAATATCTCGAGATGGTAGTGAAAGCAAATGTGTGAGCCATGAGGATGAGTTGCCTCTCTATTATCCTCTGTAATTTGAATCAAAGCAAACGAGATTTTCGATTTGCTTTGACCCTAACTAACTCATTAAACACTTGATCGAACTCATTCTCATCATTCCCTTTACAAATACTTGTTTCTTTGTGTGTGATCTTTTGAAATTATGGTTTTGATTGGTAATATTCTTATATATACTCTATGTTTTGTTCGAATACATGTCAATCAGAGTAACTAAGCTGGAAAATGATTCAGCAACTTTGAAGAAAGATAGCTAGATAGGTCGAAATCTTTATTCTTTTCCCACACAGTTTTATATAAAATATTTTCATTCATGTGACAATTATACGAGGTACATTTAAGCTTAGCAAGTGTAAACACAACTACAAATACTGTGTGGCTTGCTAGGCTTGTTATTCGCGAGACAAAGGCTATCCCCCTGTACTTCATAAAACAAAGTGGTTGGCATTCTTGAATACTGCAGGGCTTGTTAAGCTTCAAGGGCACAGTACATGTTCTTCTATCCGCTCTTTTTTGTTTCTATAGCTTTCTTGGCTTCGCCAATGCGGATAGAGCAAAAAAACAAACATGGAGATGAACAAAAAAACATGAAGATGAACAGATACCAACAAAACATTTTTGCCATGACTTGTGAAAAATAGAGGATTAAGTTAACACAGTGATTATTGATTGTTACAAATGTTTTGATATTGAAAAATGGGATAGAGAAAGAGTGTGTATATTGATTAGAGAAACATAGAACAAAACTATTCCTAGGACATATATATGAAAACCAATATGTGAAGAGGATCAAAATCATTAATCTACATATATATAACCAATACAGTAAAATATCATTCATATTTCTAAAATCTACTAAATTTGAGAGAAATTACTTTTTAAATATCTGAAATATATAGTATTAGAGGTTAACCCACGCGGATGCACGGTGTTTATTTTAATTTAATAAATAAATATTTATTTTATATAAATAATAATATAAAATTTAGAATTTACGCTATTAAATAATTGTTTAATATGATATTTCTAAACATAATAACTTCATAGTTTATATTACATAATTTATTTTATCTTTTAAACCGTCAATTATATTATTCACTTTTTTGAATATGACCCGCACATACACACAAATATATTTTTTACATGTCAAAATTTTAATGTATGATAAAATTGTTATATATACTATTTAATATTTGGTGATATATATTTTACACTCTTAAACATTTATTACATTGAATTTATATTAGGTTATTATTTATACTAAATATACATAGAATAATATCTTTACATATTAATTTATATTTTATTTATATATTATATAAATGATTCTTTATATGTGGCTTTTATTTTTTGGTTATTACAAATAAGTAATGAGAAATATAACTATATATCTTAAAACAATATTGTGTTCAAAATTTAATAAATGGATATTTAAATCGATTTAGTGGCTTTATGGTTGTTTTGTTACTTTTATTAATTAGTTATTAATAATATACCACAAATAATTTAAAATGATTTTTTTGTCATTGGTTTATGGTTGTTTACCTAAACGAATATATCATTTATTGTTTTTATCATGTCTATTAAATAGTTATTCTAAGTTTATGTTTTAACATTAATTATTTTGAAAATAAATTTAGGTATGTTTTATGGTTATTGTAATTGATAAAAACATAATAAATGCTAAAAGTTAGGATGAGGAAGTTTCTCATTGATATTAGAATGTAATTGAATAATTATTTTAAAGGTTAGTTTATAAATGTAGTTCTATTTTAATAAGATAGATTGATGATATGTTCCTTCTATTTTAATATATAAAATGTTTTAGAGAGTTTTTCTTTTATTTTTTCCTATTTGATGTCTTGCACTGTTTCTTAAAAAATTGGTACTCTATACTACTTTTATATTTTGGCGGTTAAATCAATTTTTTATCCGTTTCTTAATTTTACGTGTACGTTCTTTTGCATAAAAAGCTTTTCTAATAAATACTATAAAAGAAGGAAATATAAGATAAATAAGAAGAGGTGGTGTGTTCTTCTAATTGGATAGGAACATAATCAGTGAAATGCTAACCAGAAGAAGAGGTGCTGTGTTCTTTAAACTGATAAGAATAGGATAGGAAGAGGTGTTGTGTTCTTTTCATTGGATGAGAACATGATCAGTGAGATATGCTGACCACTAAAGCATCTAAACCCGGAATCGTAGATGTATACGAAATTTAAGGTCTTGTTTACATAATTTGTATGTACTATAAGGATGATTTCTCCAATGAAATGGTGAAATAATTATATTAATTTTAGTTTTAGTTTTATCTCTGCCAATAAAAAAAATCGTCAGAATGTTATGGTTTATTGTGTTCGATAATACGCTTTTTATAAACCACGTCAAAAAATCGATAAAATTATTAATAATAGATATGTTAAAAAGGATACAATAAATACCAAAAACAAATCAGTGGTTTGAAGTCCAAGACCGAATGATTAACAATACATATAAGAAAAACATTATCTAGATTTTTTGCATGTAGTGTTGATCTCTTTAGCTTAAGTTTGATTAACATTAATACATATAAGAAAAACATTATTTATTTCATGAATTATGATAACTTCAAAATTCTTTTAGCAAAACTATCTTGGTTTAACGACGCTTTCTGAAAATAATTTGGGTTGATACCTTTTCTTATAAACACTGGCTAATGTTTTGGAAGACGAGTTGAGCGAATTGGAAGGCAAATAATCTCTATATTTTTAACCTACACGTACTCCCCAGTGAACATTTATCTATTAGATTAATAAAAAGAGCCAAATAAATTTATGATTCATATAACGATTCTCACATATGGACAAGCATAAATGCAGATCAATGCTTGGATTTATAAGTGCCAACAACCAAAGTTAAGATGTGAGAAAAACGTGCTTCTATTCCTGACCATTCGTACACATAAGACATGAGTCACATGACTTCATGTAGACCAGGGCATTATATACTTGTCTGTATCCTATAAAGTAGCAATATTCTTTTCCATTCAGCAAAATTTAAGAACAGAGCATGTAAGAAATCCCCAAACTAACGTAAACCTTTAAACATAATTGATTTGTACTCCGGAGTTACGTAATTTACCTCGCCTATCAACTTAATACAGTGGTGGGGGGAGGGGGCTGTTGGATTTCAATATTTCAACGGAATATATAGGAGCATCTGCATTAATGCTAAAATACTGTAAAGTAAAATTAGCATTTAATATAATATAATAATTATCTAAATAAATTTTAATCTAATAAAGAAAGATGAGCACTTTAGTAAAAACACATGTTCATGAATTTAAACAAAAGAAAAAAATCAAAAGTATATATGTTAAGTTCTGTGTTCAAAAAAAAAAATGTTAAGTTCACTTCTTTTTTTTTTGAATAAAGGCTTTCAAATTAAAAACATAAACTTTTTTTTTTTTAATGTTAAGTTCACTTCATTACAACGAATCGGTTTTCTTGTTTTTTTCTTTTTTTTATTACATCGGGAATAAGCTGAATTTAGTCCCACTGATCCGATAGAAGAGCAAGTCCCTTCGCTCTATCAAACCACTATATTAAAGAGTTTGGACCAAAGCCGAGACACAGAGTGTCTCACACTCAGCTCAGTTGTTCTTAAGCACGTCGAACCCATTTTTTTTGCAAATATACGTTTTTCAGACCAAAATTAACCCTAAGAGCCCATTAAGGACTCTTAGTTTTTTCTTTTTTCTTGTTGGATTTAAAAAAAAAAAAAAAAAATCAATTGTGGGTCGCCACGTGTCGTGGAACCCACAAACAGTGTAAGAACCCAACTCTTGCAGAAGAATTTTAAGAGGTGGGTTTTTATTTTTTTGTGGGTTCCACCCCTTAAGAGTCCACCTAAGAACCACCATTAAAGGTGTTCTTAGAGCATGTCCATTGAGGGGTTCTTAGGAAAGGGTTCTTAGGAAATGGTTCTTAGGAAATGGTTCTTAGCGGAAGTTAAGAACCGGTTTTTAACTTTAACAAAGAAAAAGTTAAAAACCGGTTCTTAAATAAGGATTTAAGAACCGGTTCTTAACTTTTTCTTTGTTAAAATTAAGAACCAGTTCTTAACTTCCGCTAAGAACTCCTCCCTAAGAACCCCTCAATGGAGATGGTCTTAGACCATGATTATCCTAAAGACCCCAAAAGGGGTCTCTTATTTTTTAAAAATAATTATTTTTTGCTTTTTCTGTTTTTCTAAAAGAAAAAAAAAATTAACTAATCGTGGACCGATAGATGTCAATGAGGCCCGTGAACAGTGCAAGAGACGGTTCTTATTTAAGAGTTTTAAGAACCGTCTCTTGCACTGTTCACGAGCCCCACATGTTAATGAGACCCGCGAACAGTGCAAAAAAACCCCTTAAAAGACTCCCTTAAAAGACCCGGATAATCATGCCCTTAGAGTCTAAAGCTATTAACCACCATAAAGCTGGTTAAGAGCACTAACCCTAACTACATGCGACGTGTTCAAGGAAGATAACAAAAATTATAACATAAACTATGGTGACGCAGAGCTAGAAACTTTATAATATAGTACATATTAACGACTAAATTAAGTTTTCATCAATTATAGTAGGGAAATATATACTTTTGAAAACGTCTTTTTACCAAAGATATTACAATATTTAGTCTAGCCAGTGTTATTGCGGCAACGCGACGAGTTCAAAATAATGCATATGGGACCAACGTGACATCCTAAACGAACATCACGTGGTTTAATACAAAAAGGTTACGTTGCATTCCCTTTAAATTCGTGGCCAACGATCTTCTTCTTTCATCTTCAAACACACACAATAACTCGGGAGGAAAAAAAAAAGCCTCTCCAATGGCGTTTCCTCGTAGCATCTCTATTTCTTTCTTCACTTTCCTTCTATTTGCCGTCTTAATCAATACAGCCATCTCTTCTCGCGTCTCATCTTTCATCAAGCTCCCCACCTCCCTCGATGAATCTCTCTCTTCCTCCCAGCTTACTTCTTACTGCGAGAGCTGGAGATTGGCCGTCGAGACCGACAATGCTGGAAAGTGGAGGGTGGTTCCATCCCAATGTGTTAGCTCCCTTGAAACTTATTACAACAAAGGTCAGTTCGAGAAGGACTACAGCGTAGTCGCTGGTTACGCCCTTGCCTACGCTAAAACGATTGAGCTAAAGGGAGACGGCAAGGACGCGTGGGTCTTTGACATTGATGAGACGCTCCTCTCGAACCTAGAGTACTACCAGGCTCATGGTTACGGGTAAATACTCTTTGTTATCTGGAATACGTTTGTTACAACCAAAAAAGAGTGTGTTGTCGTCTAGTAGTTTGCTCCGGTAGGGTTAGACCATCATTATCCTCACTCTCTTAACCGGAGTTTTTAGCGTTCTTAGCTAAAAACCGTCTTTTAAATAAAATATATAAAAACCGTCTTTTAGCCGAAAACTGTAAAAAAAAAAACATAAAAATGTCAAATTATAGGTTAAGAACCCTGGTTAAGAGACCGGGGATAATGATGCCCTTAGGGCATCTTTAACCCAAAGACCCCAAAAAGGGTTTCTTATTCTTTTTTTTATATATTTTTTTTTTTTTGCTTTTTTTATTTAAAAAAAAAAAATCAAACCAATCGCGAGCCGACACGTGTCAGTGGGGCCCGCGAATAGTGCAAGAGACGGTTCTTATTTAGGAGTTTTAGGAGCCGTCTCTTGCACTGTTCACAGGCCCCACACGTTAGTGGGGCCCGCGAACAGTGCAAGAAACCCCCTTAAAATACCAGGTTAATCATGCTCTTAGAGCATCATTAACGCTAGAACCCCTCTTGGGTTTCCTATTTTTTTTTTTACTTTTTCTGTTTTTTTTTTTTTTAAAAAAAAAATCAAACCAATCACGGGTCGACACGTGTCAGTGGGACCCGCGAACAGTGCAAGAGACGGTTCTTATTTAAGAGTTTTAAGAACCGTCTCTTACACTGTTCACGGACCCCACATGTCAGTAGGACCCGCTAACAGTACAAAAGACTCACCTAAGAGACCCCAATAATGGTGCTCTTAGAACTTCGAAGGTTAATCTTATGGGTAGACTTTTGACTAAGTTCCAAGCTTCTGGCATCTATGCAAATTATTGATTTTTCTTTCTTTGTCAATATATATACACATCTAGGTAGATTAGGTACCCTGTTTAAGATTTTTGGTGCTATTTTAATTGTATTGTTTTTTTTCTATCTTACCAATCAGTTTGGCTAATACTGTTTATGGTGGATATAGGTCTGAGCCGTACAACTCGATTGCTTTCAACGAGTGGGTACTAAAAGGTACGGCCCCAGGTTTTGCTGCGAGTTTGGAACTCTTCAAAGGTCTCAAGAAGCTTGGTTTCACTCTCATTCTGCTAACTGGCCGGGACGAGGATCAAAGGAGTGTTACCTCGCAAAATCTCCTTGACGCCGGTTATTCTGGTTGGGAGTATCTCCTGTTGAGGTAAGATATACCAAAATATATCTTTTATCTTTGGTTTAAATTAAACTCCAAGGACTGGTCTAGTTCTGTAATTTTCAAACCTTAAACCATTATCTTTGACTATTTTGATTTAAAATTTGGTGGTCAATATGTTGATGGTAATATATTACAACTATCAACATGCAAAAGAAAAATAAAAAAATTGGGTTACTAATGATATCATGATACTAAGGTTTCTTCTTCTTTTTTGGTTAACGTGACTAATGTAGGGGTCACGAAGATCAAGGCAAGGCAGCTGCACAGTACAAATCAGAGCAGCGATCAAGAATGACTAAGAAAGGCTACAGACTCCATGGAAACACTGGCGATCAATGGAGTGACCTGCAAGGGTTTTCTGTGGCTGATCGTTCTTTCAAAGTACCAAATCCAATGTACTACATTGCTTGATCATCGGCTGTTGCATGAGCTTTTAATAATTTATGTTTTAATAAGAAGTTACGAAAGTCTTTCGTGATTGGTCCGTAAACAACCAGTCTAATAATATGTACCATGTTCCTTTTCTAATATGATTATTGTTTCAATGCTTTCTTACTTATTTTATCTACGATTAAGAATAACCTAAATTATTGGTAGTCCCTTACTTTCTGCGAGTGAATCTCTTCTCAAAATATATAAGAACCCATTCTTAACTTTTTCTTTGTTAAAGTTAAGAACCGGTTCTTAAATCCCGCTAAGAACCCCTCCCTAAGAATCCCCAATGGACATGCTCTTATTAATGGGTTTTCACCCAAAGTATCTAAAAATACATTCAAGTATATATATATATATTATATATGTGTATGTAGTTGTGGGATTCTAAATTTTACGGAAAACGTAATCCAAAATATCTGATTTTAAAAATTTTGGATCATGTTTCCCGTAAAGCCCAGAACCCCACAATTACATACATATATATATAATATATACATACACTTTAATATATATTTAGATATTTTGGATGAGAACTCATCAATGGGATTGTTCTAACTTTTCAAATATAAATATAAAATTCTATTAATAATTAAATGGATAATATTAATTTCTGGAAAATGTACATAAAAATTGAGTGAATTTTTAAAAATTCTTTAATAAAATTTGGTATTACACAAAAATTCATATTAATAAAATTTTGTAGTGAGATTCTCTCTTTCAAAGACGACCAATGCCACTGCTTTTCTCTCATTATTTGCAAGGAATTAAAAAAAAAATCATTTTATATTTCTTTTATTTCTATCTTGTATCAATTCTGTAAATTGGATTAGGTACAAAAGATGAGTAATGTATGATCTGGAATAAGCTAATCATTTTATGTTTCTTTTTAGTTTAGTAATGCTTAGACAATGATGATTACAGATCATAAGCATAACCAATAAGACAAGCAGTCTTTCTCTAATCTCTACTCTACAATGGCTTCTCCTCCTCGTGACCTCTCCATCTCTTTCTTCGTCCTCCTTCTACTCGCCCTTCTAATAAACCCCGCAACCTCTATTCGCACCTCCTTCATCAAGCTCCCACGAAGCGATGGTTCTCCCTCCTCCGCCGCAGACACCTACTGCGAGAGCTGGAGATTAGCCGTCGAGACCAACAACGCCGGAACCTGGGATGTGCTTCCGTCCTTATGCGTTGACTCCGTCGCTGACTATCTCAACGGAGAACAGTACGGTTCCGATTACAGTGTCATCGTAGATTACGCGCTGGCCTTCGCCGAAACGGTTAAGATCTCCGGCGACGGCAAGGACGTGTGGATCTTCGACATTGATGAGACGTTACTCACGAATATCGGCTACTACAGAGCTCATGGTTACGGGTATGTTCTCTCTATTATCAGCCGTTAGATTTTAATGATCTTAAAATCAACGGTCCTGATGATTGTGATAAATAACAAACTGAATTACCGAACTCTTTGGATTTAGATCCGGTTCTGTCTTAATAGGGATCGTTTGACCTGTTGACTTTTATTTTTCTCTAGTGTATCTAGGTCTGAACCGTTCGAGTCCAAAAGCTTCAATGAGTGGGTGGAACAAGGTACAGCTCCAGCTTTTGCTGCGAGCTTGAGAATGTACAATGCTCTCAAAAAACTTGGTTTCACTATCGTTCTGCTAACTGGTCGGGACGAGGACCAAAGGAATGTCACGGAGACAAATCTCCGAGATGTCGGTTATTCTTGTTGGGAAAGGCTTATCTTGAGGTAAAGCTATACCAAAATGCTCTGTTCTTTGATAAGATGAGAACATCCAAACCGGTATATAACGCATTTAACCATCTAAACCGGTATATAAGTAAGCTACTTGGTTAATTTGCAGAGGTCCATATGATCAAGGGAAGTCAGCTACGAATTACAAATCGGAGCAGCGGTCGAAATTGATCGACCAAGGCTTTAAAATCCATGGTAATACCGGCAGTGCCGGTCTTGAGTTTTAAAAGACCAGAAGCGAAGAAAAAAAATGGGTTGCTTTTGTGGGGATTTGAACATGGGTGTATAAGGTACTTAACAAATTATAAGGCCATAAATTTGTTAATATATTTAAGGGCCGGAAGCCAATGCTTGTCCCGCTTCTCCTCAAGGCCGCTACTGAATACCGGTGATCAGTGGAGTGATCTTCTAGGCTTTGCCGTGGCTGATCGTTCTTTCAAAATCCCAAACCCGATGTACTACATTCCTTGATGGCCAACCACCTCTGATTTTGTATTGAGTAACAAGCTCATGTGTGACTACTAATCATGTGGGGCATGTTTATTCATGTTGCTACGACTAATAGTAAATCTTGCTTGTTTTGCTATGGCACAACTGTAAATCATAAATTATATTGTTAAAAATTTCAGCTACTTAAATTTAAATTTTCTACCAGCGACATGAAAACAAACATGATTCCTTAGAAAAATGTAAGCATTAATGTTCAAAAAAGTTCAAACGAACATGATAACACATACACATTCATGGAGAAGAAGTGTAATGATTGTTACTTTCCTTGAATATGGACTCTGGCCGGAGAGGTAAGCGAGGTCTTTGACAAGGATGCCTTTGAGATTTGCATGGTTAAAGATCAATGGCGGTTATAGACTGACCAGAACAGAAAACCCTTTTGGAAGAACACACATCTGATCCAACCCATGTCCTCTGTAATGGTGGTTTTCCAAGCTTGAAGAGCATTGTAAGCCACACTGTTTGGAGCCGTTACCGGAAGGATATTCCGGTTACCGCCATTGATTCTTCCGCCGACCAACACGCCCCACCATTCTGGACACCAATCCCGTCTCCTACACAGAAACAGGAAGAAACAGAGAAGTTTTGAGTGTCTGCCTTTCTTCTTCTTAAACATCTTTTTACCAAGAAGCTGAAAGAAAGTTGGCTTTTCTGTGGTTTTGTGAGCTGACACTTAAGGAAAATAATGAACAGTAATCAGTGAGGTTTGTGTGTGAGAGAGAGAGAGAGATTATCAAACAGAGTGAATGTGGTTGAAGAAGCATTGATGATATAAATGTGGTGTGGGACAAGATTATCAAACAGAGGTCTGATTTGTTATTTGTGCTTTTATAACACCTTTGCCTTTGTTTTTGCTGAGTTTACTGATTGTTTTCAACTTATGATTGCATAATGAAATCATATCACGGTATCTTCTTTTTGCCTTTTGTTCCACCTTCTTTTCAGTGAATTTAGGTACAAAAGTATATGCATTTTAGTGTTAAAAACTGATCACATGTTTGCAGGAGATTCATATTACATCTGTCATTTTAGTGGATGCACAACACTAGTTTTGTCCACTCTATTAGTTGAGGCCCAAGAACAATTTGGAATGAACACTTTTTGTTATTTTCTTTGAAATTTTGCATGAGTTTATGTACTTCGGTCCTGATTTGAGTTTTAAAAGTTATGTACCAAATAAATACTCCATATGTTTTTTAAATACTCCCTATATATATGTTATTAAATGATATTTTACATCAATGCATATATATTAAGAAATTTACTTTTTCTTAAAATTAATATTAAAATATAATGTAAACATAATTTTCTTAATTTTAAATGTAAATACTTAAAATGTAATTAGTTATACAGGTTTTGCGAATAAGAAGCCAAAGTATATCCAACTCTGTTTTATAATTTATTTTAAAATGAAATTTGGAGTAAGAACATTTTTAATATAAATTTTTATTTGTTCAAGTACTTTCATAATAGAGTTAAGTTTTATTCTAATTCTATTACATTTTAAAATGAAATATAGAATAATAAACAAAAAATAAAATTATTAATTTATTTTATAAAATAAATTTATTTTTATTCTATTATGGAGTGAAAATAATATATATTAGAGTATTTTTATTTCAAACTCTATTTTTAATTCAGTATCTCAATCTGCTTAAACCGACAACTCAATTTATAGAAAAAAAACTAAATAATTTGTTGAAAATCAATTGGTAACGTGTAATTATAGGAGAAAACAATAATCATGTTTACCTAGCTATAATAATTCATTTTTCTTTGTCAGGAGATGATATTGTTTTGTGCACTTCAGCAAATGATTTATTTCTTAATTATCCAGTGTTTATTATTAGTATAAAGGTCCATAATCGGGTTTGTGTCCATCAAAGAAGGTTCATTTCTTTAACTTACATGAGTATTAAGATTTTGTTAACAAACAAGGTGACTAGGTGAGTCCTTGAAATGGGCTGATTCCTTCTCCAGATTTTTATTTAACAGCCTCAGGGCCCATCCCTCATCAATGTATCATATGTTTCGTGTTAGACTATGATTAAGAACCATGGAACAAGACACTAATATGGAACTAGGTTTAGACTTTAAAATCTAAACCTCTAGAATTGAAATCAGTGAAGGCCACGCCTTCAACTAGAAAAGTATTCGTTCATGTTGTTTTACTGTTGTTCTTAGAGGTGAGCGTTTTATTATTCGTTTTGTGATTGTTAGCAACGAATCATAGCTACAAGATTATGTAGTCGTTTGTCTTTTTCTTTGAAACACTAAACTTTATCTAACCATGGCAACTAGATTATGTAGTCGTTTGTCTAACGATATATATTTCCAAAAACGTTAACAACTAATCATCAAACTTTTCAGATTATCAAATATGTTGATGGGGACGTCGTCGTGGAACTAGTGATAACAAAACTAACATGTTTATATAAGTCAATCTCTATCACACTGCTAGCTAGTGATACCTAGATTATTACATTTTTTCCTTTAATAAACCTAAATATATCCATAAAACATATGTATGAATATTTTTGAATCTTGATTGAACTAGTCTGCAATTTTTTTCTTGGATCATGTTTGCATGCAAGTGATATCACCAGTAAATTTAGAAAACATTCTTGTGGAGTACACTGTCTTTAAAAGTGTCACTTATTCATTTTTATTTTGGGGTTACAAGACAAATATGGGTATGATATGGTGAAAGGGTTGGTTCCAGGTTAGACAAATAAATTAGGGCATTAACCAAAACATGCTCGTGTAGGCTCCCATGTATGTGTATGTGTTTTGGTCTCTCAGAGCAAAGATTAATGGAGGCTCTTAAGTGAGTTTTTAGGAGATGGGGTCCACAGTTTTCTAAAAACCCATCTCTTCTCCAAGAGCCAATTCTTAGGAAATTATTGTATTGTTCGTGAGCCTCACTGATATGTGGCAGCCCGTGATTGTTTTTTTTTTTTTTAATCAGACCAAAAAGAAAAAAAACTAAGAATCCTAAGAACCCTAAGAGCACCATCAACCCTAACTATAAAAAGGGGTGCTTAAATTTTTTTTTTTTCACTTTTACGAATTTAAAAAAAAAAAAATTCTGACCAATCGCGGGCCGCTACGTGTCAATGGGACCCGCGTAACAGGACAAGAAACGCTGCTTCTGAAGCTTAAAGAAGCGCTGCTTCTTATTTTTTCTTCCATTTTTCCTTTTTTTTTTTGGTGCTAAGCACCCCCTATAAGCTCCTCCATTAATGCTGTTCTAAATGGGTTTTTAGACCATTTTTAACCCAAAAAATCTATTTTGAGTTTCTTATTTTCTTTTTTTTTTTTGTTTCTGACTAAAAAAAAAAAAATTAAAAAGGGAATCAATCGTGGATCGCCACGTGTCAGTGGGACCCGTGAACAGTGTAAGAAACCCTCCAAAATCGGTTCTTAATTCATAGTTTTTGTAACCGGTTCTTGCACTGTTCACGGGTCCCACTAACAAGTGTGACCCGCGAACAGTGCAAGAAACCCACTTAAAAAACCGGGTTAAACATGCTCTTAGGCTTAAGGTTAATCATGGTCTCATGGCATGGCATGGTGGTTTGGTTTATAATATTTGTAATTACATATTTTGTATTATATTTTTGTGTAAGGGTCTTGTTATCACATGTTTGTCCACTATTTGATATTTATTGGGATGGATTGCTACAATAAATGGAACCCATGTGACATGAAAAGATAGCTTGTCATATATATATGTATACTTCGAGTCGCTACATATTTATATAATAATCTATCGAGTGGTACATTGAGCTGATCTACCAAGAAGGATAAGCTATAAAATAACTTTGACTTATAGAAACATTAATTAGTAATACATTATATCCCAATTGCCATAGTTCTACATACACACACAGCATTTATAATACATGTCCAGAACAGCGTCCACCCAGCTTCTTTGATGGATTTGTCCCCGATCAATTATCAGATAGTTGTCCTATTATTATTTTACATTATCATTATTTCACCGAGGTGGCGAGGTCTCTGCATGATTCTTTTATAACGTGGACCTCGCATGATTCTTTTATAATGTGGACTAGTGCAACCGCATTATAAGCACTCAAAAAGTCAAATATTAAACATGACTAAGACTTACCCGCTGACAAAAAAAAATCAACAACGTTTTTATTTGTAAAACGACACAAAATTAATGATATGATAAAATAAGCTTTCGCCCAGACATGAGACATGTTAGATTCTTCAAATTCGAGAAGACTCACAAGAATGTTAGTTTTGTTTAGTCTGAGTAATTATATCTTCTATATTTTTGTAGAAAAGAAATACTAATCCATGGTACCTTCGAATTTAAATTAGTGGTGTTGTTTTCTGTAGCTTTTCCTTTTCATATTAAATTAAGCATGTAAGGAAACTTTTCTTGTATTATTAAAATTACATAGATATAGTATTTTTATTAGGATATATTTTCATAATTAATATAAACGTTTAAACGTCTACGAATAAAGTGAAAAGATAATTTTGATATATAAAAAGTTCGCGTATTTATCTCATAATATATATATCATCTAGTACAACTAAAAATAATTGATATCGAGCAAACGTGCCTCCTATACCAATCATATGTTGTTATCATGCGATAATGCATTGACCTCTGAAAGTTTCAATGTACTTTATTAAGTTCAAGCCTAACATATTCCGATATATGTATATAATATCAAAGTTGTCTAAGGTTCCATATTACTTCTCGTTTAGTAATATTGTCATCGTGGACATACTCAAATGTAGATTGATTTGCATGACAGCAAAATCTATTAAAATAAGATTACCTTGGATTAGTCCATTGCAACATCCTTACTTCACAGTTTAAGAAAACATAGAATAAACCTTATTTTAAAATTTAGTGAGGAAGTTAGAGCAGCTTTAAAGAGGACTCTTAAGTGGGCTCTTAAAGGGTGTGACCCACAAAAAAATAATAACTCATCCTTTAGAACATGTTTATTGAGGATTTTTAGGGCAAGTTTCTTACCGGGACTTAAAAGACGGTATTTTAGCTTTTAACTAAAAAAGTTAAGAGACGTCTCTTAATTAAGATATTTAAGAGACGTCTCTTAATTTTTTTAGTTAAAAGCTAAGAGACCGTCTCTTAAATTCCGCTAAAGATCCTCAATAAACATATTTTTATAACTCTTCTGCAAGAGCTGAGTTCTTACACTGTTCGTGAACCCCAAGACACATGACGGTCCATAATTGACTACTTTTTTTAATAAAAAAATTTAATAAAACAGAAAAAAAACTAAAAACTTCGCTCTAATAGGCTCTTAGGATTAATCTTGTTCTTAGGAGAAAAGAGACTTGGTAAAAAAAAAAGACGTGGTAAAAAAAAGGGAGGTTCCCTCGTGTGGAATGTGAGCAGTACACTCCAATTATATAACTTATGCTCTGTCGTAATATGTGGGACATCTGCCGCTGTGCTTAGTCTTCTTCACTTTCTCTCTATCTTTCTTTTTTTTTTTTTTTGTCAAAAAAATCGTTTATCTCTTTATAGAGAACCCAAATATTATAAATAATTTTTTTACTGTGAATTGAACTCAAATACGATAGTTATAGCCGCAACCCCTTTAGCCTCTCTATCTTCTTTCAACCACTTTTATCTTTTCTGTCTCTTCCCCACGCATATGCTATCATTTTTGGGAGAGTGAAACTGTTTCGTACTTGATCTATCTTTCACCATTTATTACCCTTTTTCATGTATCAGATTCTTCTTTCACTAATATAGAATCTTTTCATTCTAGGTGACTCAAAATAGTGTAAGAAAACATATAAAATAGGTGTGTTCTTTCTATTTATAACACCTAGCTAGCTATATTAAGGTTTAATAAAAATACAACGCTTGTTAATGCTATACTGGTTTTTATCCAAATACTGAAGGTCCATAAAAGTTGCGGAGATGCCTTTGTCACAGTACGGAACTGTATAAGGAGATGAGAGGTGAACTGTTTTTATCCAGTTTTAGTGTACGAAGTTACTCTGCACAATATCATAGTACCACCAGTTTCTATATAAAATCACTGAATATCAAATTCATTATTAGTATTCCAAATGAAATACTATAATGTATTTGTACGTGCATTACCAATGTAAACTATGATATTGAGAAACAAATATATTTATGAACACTATGATGCATGTACCGTAGGTATTATGCTTAGGTGATTTTTAGTTAAAATTGATGTTTAATTAATAAATCAAGTAACATTTTTCTTTTTATAATTGTGGGAATCCGACCACTGATGTCAACTGACTAATCCCACAAAGCCTGTAGCAACTGCATATTCTTACTATCTAAGGCTATCTGGATGATTATTGAAAATCAAATCAAAGTTTTGCTGCATTAAATTTTTATTTTTCTCAAGCTCCACTGAATTACCACTGGTTGAGTAACAAATTTCATTTAAGACTTTTAATGAAGGATTTGATTCAGCATATTTCTAAATTTTTACTTTACGTAAGTGAAACTATAATAGCTAATACAACATATCTCTGACCAAATACATTTATCTTAATTTTCAAAAAACATATACTCCAATATATATCTCCAATATATAAAAGTTTATAAGGAAATGAAAATAATTCTCTGTTTGTTTTTATAAATCATTTAGTTAACTTTTGTAATAAAACATGAATATTTAAATTAAAAAACTAGGAACCAGAACCATCGAATTGCAGAATTATATGGATAAATATTTTAAAATTTTATAAAAATTGTTGGACGAAAAGATGTGATGAGATATGGTCCTTGGGACTTGATATCTCTCCCTCTCTCATCTCTGAACAAAAACAGCACTCTAGTCTAAGAGAATCCAAAACATTCACTCAAACCTGTCTGAATCTTTGAGACACAAGTTTTTGTTTCCCTTAGGGTTACTACCTTTTTAAATTATCACATTACACTCTTTCCTTTTCTACCACCCTAACACATTTTTTTACTGTTTCGTCGGTAAATCTTTCTCTCAATATTATCTTCTTTTTTTCTGTAAGACTGTAAGAATTCTCTGTCGTTCCAGCTACATGGTCCCAAAAATTTTTATGTGACTATTTTTACATTTATGTGAATTTATTTGAATAACTCACAAACTAAAATATTTTCACATGTAGAAACAAAAAAAAAAAACTCATTGGAACTCCATATAGACTGCCAATCATAAGGGCATAAAAAATAAGGAGTACAAAAAAAGGAAGAAATGTTAATATTTTTCAAGAAAGACAAAACTTTCTCCTTGCATTTAAAGGGAGGTGAATATAATTACATTTTTAAGAATTAATAATTAATAAAGCACCGTGATGCGAATCAATGGCTGTGCCTCATCGCTCTCACCGTCGTCCCCTACAGTATTCACCACCGTCTTAATAAGATCACTCTCTACCGTCTCGTCGCACGTTAGCGTCTGCGACTTTTTAGCCTCCGTTTCCCAATCTGTGGTCCCCACCACGTACATCATAAGACCAGCGCAGCTAATCTGCGCTGCGAAGAGGCCAAACCAAAGCCCATTAAACCCAACTCCAGCCCAAAACCCGAGACCCAAAGCCACCGGCATGCCCACCAGATAAAAAGCGCCGAGGTTCACGTTCGCCGCCGTAGACGGCCGTGCCGTCCCCCTCACGACGCCACAGCCTACCGTCTGAGGACAGTTTCCGATCTCGCATAAACCTATTATCGGAAGCGCTGCCGCTGTTAGCCGGAGAATCTCGTCGTCTCCGGTGAACACTCTTCCCCAAGCATTTCTAACGGAGTAAGCAAACGCCGCCGCGGTAACCCCCGTCACCGCCGCGAAAAAGACAGATACTGTTGCGGATAGCTTCGCTGTCTTTGGTCGGTTCGCTCCCAGCTCGTTTCCGACACGAGTTGAGACAGCGAAGCTTAGAGAAGACGGAAACACGTAGAGAAACGACGTTGTCTGAATCAAAACTCCCATAGCAGCAACCGTGGATCTTGGGTTCACGAGCAACCCGCAAAGAACGATCATGATCTCGTACCACCACCACTCTAAGCACACGGAGACGCAGCTCGGTCCCGCGAGGCGGAGCAGAGGAGCCCATCCTCGGACACAATCCCATGTCGGGTTGGTCCAAGTGGGCACGTGGAGGCCACTCGCCCAGACATAGCATATCAAGAAAGCAACGACGAAGATGTTTGTGAGAGAAGAAGCGACTGCTACTCCGGTTAAGCCGAGTCGGAGGTAAGAGACGAGGAAAAGATTAGCCGGTAAGTGAAAAACGGCGCCGAAGAGAGTTGCTAGAGTGACTGGGTGGGTGATAGCTTGAGCACGAAGGTAGGTTCTGATTGGGTGAAGGAGAGTGTTTGTAATGAGATCAGGGAGGGAGAAGATGAGATAAGTCTGAGCTAGTTCCGCGATGTCGTGGTCTTGGTGAAGGTAAACCGAGATTTTACCAACGTTGAGCCAGATAACCGAGATCGGTACGCAGCAAACCAAGAGGAAAACCACGGTTCGATGGAGGGTAAGAGAGAGGAGTTTGTAGCGGTGAGCACCAAAGGCTTGTGAACAGAGTGGTTCCATACCGAGTGCTAAACCGGATAAAACAGAGTAACCGGTTATGTTAGCAAACGCAATGGCGAGTGAACCGGCGGCTAATTCGAGGTCACCGAGACGACCAAGGAAAAACATGGAGACGGCTGAGCGAAGGTAGAGAACTAGAGCCGTCACGGCGATCGGAAAAGCGAGCGTGAAGAGAGATTTAGCCTCCGTAACAGCTTCAGACATAAGTGGAGATCTTCTGTTGTCGCAATGCAGGAGACTTCGCTTTGTTTGTTGTTCGAAGGTTTTGAACGAGAAAAGATCGATTAAGATTCCGGTTTGAGATTGCTGGCTCTCAGACACGGCCATGCCGGTGGTAGTTGTTGTGTTACACATGACGTTGATGATGATGATGATGATGATGATGATGATGATGATGATGATGAAGAAAGATCTTTGATCTTTGTAAAGATTATGGGAAAGAGAGAGAGTTCTCTCGTGAAGAGCCCTCTGGAGTAAGTGAAGAAGTTGAAGGGAAGAGATTGAAACTTGATGCTTCTTCTCTCCTCTAGCAGCTCTCTCTCTGCTATCTTAATAAAGGAGTTCTTCTTCATTTTCATTTTATTAAATTTTATTAAGAAAAGAATCTAAACTATTTTTCAAAATATATTTTTATAACACTTTTGGAAAATTTTGGGAGTTACTTTTTGGATATAGTATACATTAGTAGTAAATTGACAATGTAGATACATGACTGATTTGTGGCATTAGAAGGAAAATAAGAAAAATTATTTACCAAATGTAATTACATGGTGACCATAATGTTTATATACATTAAGTTAATATGTGTATAATGTTTTTTACTTTTATTAATTTATCTTATTTGGTATTGATTTTTCTTTTATTATGAAATAAACAGTTTTGGAAATGTTAACATTTTTGAAAATAATAAATTAAAAAGCTGATTTGTCATCGTTTAAAATTCTATGTAGACATCCTCAATAATTTATAGCCTTGACTTTTATGTATTATATATTAGATGTGAATAGTTTTTATCTACGTATAGAGTCAGTAAGAATCACTATTTACTAAAAACAATTATATATTTACCGTATAAAACAATATACCATTTTTTATGGAATAAAATATACAACCGATTCAAGCTCATTTATGTAAACAACATAGGTAATATATGTTAAATTTTCCCTTTCAACATAGAATTGCAGTTCTTAATTTTGAGAACTAATTGAGTACATTATAGCGGTATACTGGTGATAGGTCCATTCAATGGTTGTGTTGTAATAGTTCTAGTAACATAAAGATTTTTAAATAAAAATTGAGAGAAAAACTGTGAACATGACACCTAAGCATTGAACTAAAAGTTACAACCTACAAAATGTTTCTCTTTTAATATTTAAGAGATTATCAATATATAGAATTTAATAAAATGTGAAATTTGAGAAAATATATTAGTTCTAGAAATATATATGCATTTGAATAAAGGGAATCGATTGTGATAAGAGGTTCAAATCTAATACTAATTTGTACGTGTTCCAAAAAAAAATCTAATAATTTGTATGTAATTTTTATTCATAATTTCATGAGAAAGTGAACGAGAAATATCAGACGTAACATTATAAATATGATATATAAATTTTAATAGTTTATACTAATACTGATACCGTATTATAATTCGAATTTAATTCCGCAAATATACATGTGTGAGTTGTTGATTAGAAAATACAAAACATATCATATTAATTTAGTGTTAAATTACTAGTATTATATATGGTCAAATCCTGTACTAACTCCATGAGATGTACATGTATCCAAACTATTTACACCGGTCTTTTTGGTTAAGAAAAAAAACAGATTAGTTATTTACCGATTTTAAGGTCTCGAATGCTCAAAAAGTTAGAAATGTATACAGGGTTAATTTCATTTGGTATAATTGACATAAACTTCTCATTGACAACACCGATGATGTATATACACAACTTTTATTTAAAGGCAGTTTATCGTAACGTCTTACTAGTTCGAAGTACCTAGATTTTGATCATAATATATCGTGCAAGTTTATTACACGTGAAATATCGAATCTTGTTCAAGTGACCATTGGCACGGAAAAGTCGTTTGCATTTCTTATTTACAGATACTTCTTTAACTTTGCAATGTTCTTTCTGCTTTCACAAAATGTGTCGTTTAGTTTAGGCTTTCTTCATATGCAAATATATTACTGTTCTAATTTTTTTTATTGTTCTAAATTCTTGAAAAAAATGAAATGATTTATCTCCATCCAATACTATATAATTTATATGAACACTAAAATAATCATAGAGTTTGATAAATATTACTTAAATGAACAGACTATAGTCGACATATATTGTTATAGTATTTCATGTTTCTCTCCATCCGGTGAACAAATTAGGTTTTAACAGCAACTTAAATGCCCGTTTTTTAAAAATAAAATATATACCCGATTTATATATTTCCTAATTGTTTGTAAATTACTCCAGAAACATATGTACTCACAACATATCGGAGTTTAAATCTCCAGCTATTAATGGCTTTTGTTTGACTAAATAACCTTCTAGCCAATATATTAATTAAAAAATTATAGATGTATTTATAAATATATCTATAGATTTTATAGCAATGTTGAAGATTGCAGAATTTATTTTTATGAATGCAGTTGGGGGTTGCTATTACATAAATTAATATGTTAGCTTATGAAGAGTAGTAATTATAAGCGTGAAACCAGGTTGTACATCCGTGTGGTCTGACTTAGTCTTTCACTCAAAGGTTAATATGTATTGTGAGGGAAAAGAAAAATAAGCTCTTCCGTGAAATGCAGAGATAAGATTTAAAGCAAAGAGATAAAAGAGGTTGAGGCTCTGATCATGTTATAATCTTCTATCACTTAAATATAATCTATTTACTGTTTAACATAAATGTATCCTCCACCCAATATTATAGTGAGGTTAATATTTGATGCATCGGTTATGTTTTTCTTAATAGGTAGGAAATTTTGAACCAAAAGACCCGTATATATATATTTTAGAGAAATATCTTAGAATATTTCTTTAAAAAAATTATCACAAAATAGCATATAATGAAGAAAATGACAAAAATGTTTTATTAAAGAGGTAAATATACATTTATATTTCCAGGTTAATTAATCTAGACTGGGCTTAGAGTTAATGAATGGGGTTTTGGGTTAAGGTTTCAAATTTTTAAAAATAAAATAAAATATTAATTTTTTAAAAATAAAAAAGTTATTTTGATCATATTTTTTCTTAAGTGTTAGTTTACGATAAAAACTTAAAACGGTGCTATTTAATTGAGAAAATTACCCTAGATTTTAAAATGTGGTTCAAACAATGACAAATTGTCTCTTTTAGAGAAAAAAAAAACATTTCCAGCGGGAATCAAACCTGTGCTAACAAATATTAACTTCGTTATAATATTTCAGAAGAAAACTAAAGAAGAGTTATTGATGGATGAATTTTAATGATGATGGTATGTGTTCTTCCATTAAGTAAATATGTGTAAAATACGTCAGTCCAGTTACATATTTACATGTCTCAAAGTAAATCTAGACTATGAAAAATACATTTATGATGTTAACAGAGCAATTTCGTATTTATCACATAAAAAGTTTTTGAATTGACCCGATGAGATAACTGAATATTTGCTTGTATTTTTTTCATTTAAATCATAAAATGGAATATACTTGTATATATATTATATATATATGTAGAAGATAAATATAATCAATGAAAAGTGAGGATGTGGATATATTATCCTCAAACTATTTTGCATGGACATGAAAACGTGACGTAGCTAGATGATGGTCACAGAACAAACGCCAAAACAGACTTTCTATCGAGAAAGGGTTAAATTCACAGCTGGAATCTAGAAATTCTTCTTTTTCTCTATAAAAGAAAATAAATACCGACAAACTAAATGAGAAGGAAATACAGGAAATGACATTTAAAATATAATTTTTTTTACTTATATGAAGGGAGGTCCCAAATAAGAGCAGTGGCTGAAAAAAAATGCAGAAGTGAAACTATTTTGGCTTCCCTTGCAAGAACAGAAGGGCTAAAAGGGGACATGTGCCCTCTCTCTCATGCAATTTTATTTAACATTTATCATTTCAACTAGATTTTTTTCCAAATGATTTTGTATAATATTCATTTTCTTCTATATGAGTCATAAGATAAGATATGGTGTCTCCTTATTGTATAGTGCTTAAATCCTATGGACCGACTTCTCATAATTCAATCATTCATATCTTAAACATCAGTGTTTTCGGATTTTCGTCTACTGTCCGTAATCTCTTTCGACTGCATGGGACCAACATTTGGTGATATGTGCATTCCGCTCAAGCAAGGTTCTAACTAGGATGCATAACACAACACACCTTCCTCTCAAAACGTTTTTTTTTTATTAAACCGCTCGTAGACAATTAAAACCACTTAAATACATACTTTTGGTCACATTTTTTATTTTTATTTTTATTTTTATTTGCCTATTTGAATATTTTTATAGACAAAATAAATAAAAGTGATATTTTAAAAAGGATTTTAAAATATTTATATATATATAAATTCACTCTTTTAATCAAGCTAATGTTTGTAACTCTTTTAATTTATCACCTTTGTGGTTGATTCATTTTATGTATTTCCCTCTGTTTAATCTAATAAAGTTCTTTGTGGTTAAAAAAAAAACAAATTCACTCTACCAGCACTATGTCTTAACCCATTATTTTTTCTCTTAATGTCAGATATTCTAAATTACATAAAGGTTCGTACATTCTCTAGTGCGAAAGCCAAACCAATTTAAATATAACCATTAATTTAAATTATGTAATTTACATAAGTGGATTATAAATGACAAAAAAACACGCAACATAATTACTATAGATAAATAAAATTATATTATTACTTTCAACATTTAGACTATGTACTTATAGTGACGTATTGATTGTTCTCCAGATAAGCAAATACTAAAGTATAAAGAAATTATAGTAATAAAAGAATTCATGTATAAATAGTTGTATTAATCACATATCACTGATTATCACAACTGGGCAAAATCATTCATTGATGATAACTGTCAGTTTGCATCTCTTGTCTGAGAGTCTGAGACTCCTGGCACAATACAGAGAAACATCTAGAAATAGTGAAAACTTTTCAAAAGAATCTAAAAATATCATTTTACTTTTCTTTTAATTTCACATTTGGTCAAATGTAAAATTTGCCTTGGAATTTCCTGGTGATTTATTGTTTAGAATATCCAAAAATTCAGACAGTAACTTGAAATTTTTACTCTCCTATTTTACGTAAAAGTTCGGTGGTAATAATGGGAAGAAAAACAACGAATGTGACTGAGAATTTTTAGAGTAAATGAGAGTAATAAATAAAGTGGAAAAAAGAAAAATGAAACATGAGAGTTACTCTCATAAAATGTAGCGCAATAATGAGTGTGAGTTTTTTTTGATTGAATAGTATTCAATAGTTAGAGTAAAAGTAAGAAAATGTAATTTTATCTGATTGGGAGTTTCAAATTTTCCACTAGTATTCAATAATCACAGTGTAACTAGGAGTAACACTAACATGTTTCAGGTTCGACCCACCTGCTGCACGAAACTAAGTCACAATTATTCTGGTCACCTTACACAGATATGGGCCTATGCTTTAGGGCCCATTTGCATACCCGGAGAGAGGGTCTATCTGTGGGCTGCACCTCCCCTTGGGGATTAGTCTGGGCCATTCCATATATCCGGGATACCCCCACGCTAAACAAAAAAAAAAAAAACTAGGAGTAACACATTGTTCACTAATAATAGTTGCTCTTAGTCATAGCCATATTATCCGTAATCCGAAAATCAAACCGAAACCAAACCGAAAAAACGAGACTGAAACCGAATTGAAAATTACCTAAATCCGAACGGTTCCTATATTTTTAAACCCAAAAACCTGAAATCGAATTGAGATCGAACCGAAAACCGAACAGGTATCCGAATATTTTAAATTTATTAGAAATTTTAATTATTTTGAATTTTAATATATATAAAATTTTAATATATATAAAATTTAGTTTGTAAATAAAAGTTTCCAAAAAAATCCAAACTATCCGAATAACCTGAATATTTTTTGATTTTTTTCGGGTTTAACTCAAGGTTTTGGAGGTTTTCCGTTTTTTTGGACTTCAAACCCAAACCAAACCCGAATTATTTTTAATTCGGTTCTACTTTGGGTTTTATAAAAAAATAGAAATCCGATCTGAATCCGACATTATCTGAACCGAACCGAATAAAAAAATGTCGAGTTCCTAAATGATTTATAAACTCTCCAACCCCAATAACCCAGAAATTGAATATACCGAACTGACCTGAACCGAAAACCCGAATGCCCAGATGTACCTTTCAGTCAAAGCCAACATTTAAGAAGTGGTGGTTTAGCAATAAACGGAGCTTTTGCTTAAATTAGGGCTAATTCTGACAACTGAAGACTGTGAACTGACAAGTGACTAATTGTGTCAGCTCTCTCTCTCTCTGTAGGTACCACACACTCAGAGACTATGTGTCTCTATTCTGGAGGACGTCCTCCCCTCTGTACGGCGCCGTTTCGATTCTATCTGTGTCCCACTTTGGATCCCTCACATGTGTTTCCCCTCTCATAATAGCCGTAAGATCTTGTATATTCGAACGAGATCATACGGTTATGATCCCTTTCATGCGAACCACCACATCTCTTCGCTTGCGGGTCCTCCACGGAGCATTGTTCATAAATGTCGATGTATTTGGGTTTAAGTATCTTTCAATTAATGTTTTTACATCATTACGTTTTCCTTTATTTTCTTCATGTTATGTCATTCATAATTATACATAGTTATCAATACATCTGGTTTCCATAGTGCTATTTGGATATTTTCATCTGGCTTTTAAAACTTAGAGCCATTGCAGTGAATTCTGCGTCTCTTAAGGCAGTACGGACCACAAAAAAAAATAAAAAACAGTTTCCAATAGCACTCAAATAAAAAACGTTATTAATGGGTTTGTTACATAATATGCGGGTTTCACTGACACGTGACAACCCGCGATAGGTTACTTTTTTAAAAAAAATTTAATCATAAAAAGAAAAAAAAAAGTGAAAAAATAAGAACTCGTGTGTGTTTCCCGGATGCTGCTGCTCTTAGTGTCTCCAGTCTTCTCTATGGTTAGTTGAGTTAAAACTTAAAAGGCATATATATATATATATTATCAACAAAAAAGGCATATATGTAACTTTTCGTTTGTAGGCTTTATTTTGTATACCAACATTTCTTGTTAAAATTAGTAAAAAATGCAGTCGTAAAATTTGAAGCCATATTTTATATACTTTTGACATTTGCTGGTTTTTGAAAATAAGAAAACAAAATTTGACTATCTTGTGTATATCTAATGTGGCAACTGAAAAAATTGTCATAGAAAATACAAATATGTAGTCACATAAGCATATCTATCACATATCAATTAGATATGCAGTGGTGACACCTTCATTCGCTTAAAGCGATCTCTTTGGCTCACCACCACATATGGATATACACACAGAAACACGATCTTTGTACCCCTTTACAGGTTAAACTTTGCAACAAGCAGCTTTGTGTAGCAATAATGTATGATTTGTGTATGCGTATATGTAGAACGACTCAAATGATAAAAGTATGTAGTGGATCCTTTTCGATCTCCACAACTTATGACACATTTATGCATGTGCCCATTATTCCATTTTTAGACACTTCTAGTCTTTAGGAGATAACATAAAATACATCTCAAGATCATATATGCCTATCTTATTTCACACTTTACAAAACATGGTGCAGATGAAACATCACTGTTCACAAGATTTTATATATGGTTGGGAATACATAAATTAATAAATATTTATGTACATATATACATCCGGTTTGTTTATGTATATATACACATGGATGGGCTTCAATTAGGGTGATAAGCTAAATTAATTTCATATGTACTTTCGTTGTGCTTTTGGGTCCTTTATATATAATAATATAACCCATGCTAACGCAAAATCTGCATCTACCATGTGAATACTAAAGTGATCAAGCATGCACACAGTATAGATTGACTTGTCCTTTGATCAACAAGATGAAGCCAATGGATTTAAACCACTTGATTCTTTATACTCCTTATGTCAAGTAAATGATTTATTTTTAATAGATGTCAAAGAATAAGAGATAGGACATACATGTCATGTAGTCAATAGGATGACACAACTTGACTGTAATTTCTTTGCCATGTACTATATTTTCAACAT
Source organism: Sinapis alba (assembly GCA_012274485.2). Classification (NCBI taxonomy): domain Eukaryota; kingdom Viridiplantae; phylum Streptophyta; class Magnoliopsida; order Brassicales; family Brassicaceae; genus Sinapis; species Sinapis alba. Next base: position 32,081 of record MU106799.1, on the reverse strand, counting down.
AATCGGTTGTAATCTTATAGACGGTTATACTCAAAACCATAAACAAACTGTTCAAACTAATAAAAAGACACATAAATATAAGTTGACCATGCAGAAACATCCCGTTTTCAATATTGCTATCTTAACAAATAGTTTGCCTGCTATATATATATCTTGATAAAACCATTACCTACAGGAGAGGGTAAGAACCATATGAATTGATTATAATACTAAAAATATTGGACAATGACTAGACCTAACACCGTTTTTGGTGTGAACCATTCGAACAAAAGTTTTCCAAACATGGAAAAGAAAGACAGATTTGAAAAAGGTAGACATAATTTATATCGAATAATATAAGCGTAAACAAAGGAATAATCACAAGGGAACGTAATATATTCAAAGCTCTTTAGTTAATAACGGGTTAATTATTACTTTATTAGTATAATTTTCAGTTGCAACTTGACAGTTCAATTAAAGAACTATACTTTTGAAAAATACCTCCATTTAACAACATGTGTTTGGTTGGTCGCAAAAGGTTCTTTTCTATATAAACAATTGCACACACATACATTCGTATGTATAAGCTTCTGTATTCGAATCAAGAATACGTGTCTATTCAATATACGGTGAATTTATACATAAATCAACCTAATTTAATAAAATGACAGTCGAATATTTAGCTATATAGCAATGATTATACATCCAGTGATCGCTGATTCATACGTATAGCCATCCAAATAATCAAAGTATAAGTTGGTTTTTGGGAAAACATACTCAAAATATTAACTTTTTTTTGTTTTTTTTTTTGTTTTATTTTCTGTTTCAAAAAGTATCATTTTGTGTTTTTAATTTATAATTTAAAATAAACATTTATTTTTAACACCATTTTATTAGTGTATTAACTAGAGAGAGAAAACTATTTAGTATGTAAACATAAGATAAAAAGGAGTTTTAACTAATTTCTAAAAAAAAGTTTTTTAATATGCACGAAATTTTTTATAGTGACACTTTCTTATGAAACTAAAGGAGTATTATTTTTATATATTAATGGAAATAAACTTATATAGTATAAATATTTGGAATAGGTTATAGTGAGCTAGCATGGTACATATGGATCTTAATTTGTTATAAATTCAATCAATATAATAATTTATAATAATAAATTATTTTTATAAAAATAACTAAATATAACTAATCATTCTAAACTGAATTTTTTAATTTAACTAACCGCACATTATTTTTGACCAAAATTCTTGATATATTATTTATTTTCTAATGAACTTTCTTTGAACATAAAAAACTAAAATTCTTAATTTTTTTTAGTTAAAGTTAAAAACGATTATTATATTATGCTAAGAACCCGTTCTAAAAATCCTGCAATAATCATAACCTTAGTTCCCATCTACATCTTCAAGGTGAATCAACTATGTACACATGCTGAGACTGACACAAATGTATATATAATATATGGAAAACATATACATAGACACTTTTGTTCTTTGGCCACAATATATAGGCATCTAGATAAGGAAAAAGTACATCATATGATTCCATAAATAGAATCATACTATGAGGAAAACAGAGAAACTTCAAGAAATGGAACACACACGCTCGGCCTTTCACATGTATGCCCCCACAGTCATATGTCCCTTCAGGTGACTAATCAGGCTTTTCAGACAACATTAACTCTTAAATAGTAATTGATTAACTTTGCATGAAGGTACCGCACATGGCCTAATTAGATACTAGCTGTGGTGTTTATTTTAAGCTGCTTACCGTTGACTCTATGACAGGTGAGGCTAATATGCACACGTGTCTCAGTTTTGACGGCTGTAGAAAATTAACAAGAAGCTGTTTTGTATAACTTTGATTTGATATATTAAATAAACATTTTGTAATATGTTTACAATGTATTTAAAAAATATATTTTGTTGAAACTATAAACATGGTACACAGTTTGATATTTGTATAAATAACTTGACTTTTATCTATCAACTTTTATGGATATTTGGTTGAGACTATATAAGGAAAAAATCATTTACACTCAGAAATAGTTTCAATTCTTTACTAACTAAAATATAACTAGAGGCATAATCTGTAAATTCCAATAACTTTTTTATTTATTTATTTGCATATCACATTGGATAAGAACGTAAATTTGGAAGTTTATGGCATTAGTTATGATATCTAATGATTCATCAAAACACAAAACCAACATGTACTAATCCATTTCCATTAATTTTATTTTTTTACAATATAAAAATAAAATAAGTTGTTGATAAATTTTAATTGATTATAAATTATCTAATATATATATAACAGTCACAACTTCTAAAGTTTTTGACGTCAATCAAGCTTTTAATTTTTTTGTAAAGTAACAGTCACAGTCTTTAAAACCAAATATATACAATCATAATTCTAGAGTCAAAGCCTAAAGCGAAAGTCATTACCAATCGGACCATTAGTCATTAGTAGAAAGGAAAAAAATCATCAAAAAAGCTAGATGTTGAATTTACTTACACACAACACTGATTATCAAAAAGATTATATAATCATTAATATTTGGGCAATTTTTGAGAAATTACTAAGCGGTACTAAGCGTTTTATAAGCGTTTATTGATTAGGCGGCTGTCTAAACCAATTTTTAGAATACATAGATCGACCTTCCAAATATCTAGACCAATTTTTTAAATAAAATCATTCATTTCAGCCATATAGGCTATACCAATTTTTAGAACACTGCATTTAGGTATGGAGACATCTCCACACTACTGACATTAGTATAGCTGTAAAATGGGTGGGCTGACCATTGGTTGCCCATGTCCAAATATAAATGGACTTATTTTGGTGACAACCATTTGTCCATGTGGATTACAAATGGACAAGAATTACAAGACCAATGGGCAATGGGTGTTAGTGGGTTTGGACTATATGGACGCGGTCGGTCCAATGATCACAAAAATATAGGGTTTCTAAAATTTAAGTCTTCTCACCAAAATCGCAAAATCGAATTTTCCCGCCATAACCGTAAAATTGAGTTTTTCCGTCAAAGCCGTAAAATCGAGTTTACCCAGCAAAATTGCAAAATCGAGTTTTTTGTCAAACCGTAAAATTGAGTTTTCCCACCAAAATCGCAAAATCAAGTTTTCCCGCCAAAACCGTAAAATCAAGTTTTCCCGCCAAAATCGCAAAATTGAGTTTTCCCGCCAAAACCGCAAAATCAAGTTTTCCCGCTAAAACAGTAAAATCGAGTTTTCCGCCAAAATTGCAAAATTGAATTTTTCGTCAAAATCGCAAAATTGAGTTTTCCCACCAAAAACCGTAAAATCGAGTTTTTCCACCAAAATTGCAAAATCGAGTTTTCTGTCAAAACCGTAAAATTGAGTTTTTCCCGCCAAAACCGTAAAATCGAGTTTTCCCGCCAAAACCGTAAAATTGAGTTTTCCCGCCAAAACCGTAAAATAAAGTTTTCCCGCCAAAACCGTAATATCAAGTTTTCCGCCAAAACCATAAAATCAAGTTTTCCCGCCAAAACCGTAAAATCGAGTTTTCCCGCCAAAATCGTAAAATTGAGTTTTCCCGCCAAAACCGTAAAATTAAGTTTTCCCGCCAAAACCGTAATATCAAGTTTTCCGCCAAAACCATAAAATCAAGTTTTCCCGCCAAAACCGTAAAATCGAGTTTTCCCGCCAAAACCGTAAAATCAAGTTTTTCCGCAAAAAACCGTAAAATCAAGTTTTTCCGCCAAAACCGTAATATCAAGTTTTCCGCCAAAACAGTGAAATTGAATTTTTCTGCCAAAACCATAAAATCGAGTTTTCCCGCTAAAAACAATTTTTCCGCCAAAATAAAAAAAAAATGAATTTCTCGCCAAAACTACAAAACAAGTTTTCGGCCGAAACCATAAAAAACAAAATTTCTCGTAAAATCTTATTTTCCCTTGAAACCACATTTTTTTATATATGGTCCATAATGGACCCCATGGCAGCCCATGTAAACATGGGTGTTACTGGGTTTGGTCCTTAATGGACATGGTCCTTACGGTCATGGTCACTCTGTGTCCACAAACAATAAATGGACAAATGGATATGGGTTAATAGACGTGGGCGAGCCCAATTTACAGCTCTAGACATTAGCGGTTGGTAAATACATCATGCAGGAAAGAATTTGATGTTGGTGCCCAAAGCAGCTTGTTAAAAAAAAAAAAATTAACGATCTGCCTCATCAGCTAAACAGAAGTCTGCGCCAAAGTCTATTCTACCTTAGGATTCTACTCTTTCCTTCAGCTATGATGTCACCAAAGGAGGCTTTGCTCGATCTTAGCTCTCATTTCACTTCATCAGCTAATGTTAACTCAGATGGTGAATCATACTTAAGCAAAGATTATATCTCATCCTCAAATAAAGAGGACAACCCGCATGATGGCAATGATAAGTTCACTGAAGTCATCTCGAAGTGCTTTCACCGTCAATCGAAATACCAGCTCAGGGGTGAAGGCCTTTCAACCCTCTAATCTTATATCTTTTATGGATATTTTGTTGGAATATAAGAGGTTTCAATGATCATGTAAAACGTATAAGTGGTTTCATGTACATAAACCAATTTTTGGTACAGTGATTCAGAATCTTGCTTTTGTGAGATATAGGACGCAAAGAGAGAGACCATAGTGGAAATTAAAATCACTAGTTTTAATATTTGTGGTGTGTCATACGTTTTCCATGATCAGGTACGCAAAAAAATAGGATTTGTTCTCAATCTAAGAAAATCGTTTAAGAGAACTGAAATCTAACATATACACTATTTTTTTGACTAAATGTTTGGTTGAATAGCACTTTAAAGTGTAAGAAGAGTCTGTTAGGTACACCTTCGAAGAAGACAGAGAAATGATTTCATAAAAGAAATGGTTTTAAAAAACAGAGATACATAACATGGACATGGGATCAGAGGTGTACGTGTGTATACAACAACCCTTAGTTACTTTTTACCCAATACAAAGAATACGAGAGAGACTCGTTAAAAAGTCTTGAAACAAAGGATACATCATAAGATAAAGTCCAACCACGGATCGGATATCTGAAGCTGACGCACATAATCTGGTTTATATATTAGTCTCAAACATCCGTATTTAAGCAAAATATTCACTCTGCTTTATCTAAAGAATATCATCGATAGGATAGATTATGGGACTCGTCTCAAACTAGTGTTAGTCCAGTTATATGCCGCCTAGTCAAACTAATAGTCACTTAGATAGTCTACACATAGATCAATCTATGTATGAATCAGGTGATTGCGTTTAGTGATGAGGAAGGTGTGAGATTTAAATCTACTTTCCTAGGTAGTGCTGCTCTTGCTGGTATCATGCCAGTTTCTCGCTTGGAGGTTACTGATAAAAGGTTTTACTCGATTACCTTAACTTCTTCCCTCTTTGTAGAGTTGAGTATATAATACTCATTTTCCCTTATTCATTTGCTCAGTAATATTAAGGGAACTCCATAGATGCTTTAACAGAGGAAAATCTTATGCAGCTCAAGTATGATCCTGCATCTGTTTGAGGCTATCTAGAGGTATTGCAAGTTCAATAGAGCCTTAACATACAGACTAGCTAGTATGTTGATTATTGAATGATTATTCTCATGTAGGTTCACATTGAGAAAGGGCCTGTGCTTGAATAGGTTGGTTATTCCTCTAGGAGTAGTCAAAGGAATTGCAGGACATACAAAACTCAAGGTAACGTATTCATAACTAAACTTTGTGTGTTTAAAATATTTGGGATCGGCTAAACCCAGATGGACAGAACTCTACAGGTTACTATAAAAGGCTCTCAAGGACAATGTAGGAAGTAATTTAAATATATAACCACAAATTACAACCGATAAATATAACAGACAGTTTCCTAAAACAAGGACATAATGCTTGATCATCTGATAACACAACAAATGATAAAAAAACGTAAACGCATATTCACCAAAAGCTAAACGCAAATTCTCTAGCAAAGTATTAAATAAAAGAAGTACTTTGTATATAGCATCATGAGCAATCAGCCTTGGAAACTCAATTTGTTGGTTTCTCAGTAGACTTGACTGCTCGTGATGTTATATCATTTTCTCTAATGTTGAACTTTTCCGCGTGGCATAGTTTCATTGGCTTTCACTGGAAACCGGCGGAGCCGAACGCCGGAGCCCAATAGTCGGCGCCATTGTCGCTGCAGACTTGGAGTGTGCAAGAGATTGGAACAAGACATAAACCTCGACTTCTCAAGTCCTTTTTAGGTTCGTCATTTGCATTTTGATTGTCTGTGGATGAAGACGAGACTCCTCTTCTCTTCATGCACTGATCATTCACGAGCTAAACCAAAATAAAATAAAATAAATTTAAGATTTTTTTTTATTTAAAAAACATAAGATTTATAGCATTGTCATTTTGTGCAAAGAAACACAAATATTCTGGCACATATATAATGAGGTAATTTGTAGTGTAAATCCGTATCCTACAAGAAAAATATAGTACAAAATCTTTTGTACATATGTCTTAATAGATTTATTAAATATACTGATTAAAATAAAATAACATGTTTTTTATCAAGAATATAAATATTAGATTATTCAATATACTACTTATTGTGTGAAAAATATGATTCGACATGTACAGTGGGATAGAAATTAGACATAATATACTTGATATTCGTGATATATTTTGGGTATAAATAAATAAATAAAAAGATGTTTCATTGAAATTTGTTTTGTATATACACATACAAAGATCTATGTATATATATTTCATTATATTTTCCTTGAGAAAAGACCCGCCTAAAGAATTTGAAATGGACTTTGATGGAGAACAAAACTAAGGAGAAAAAGTTGATATTTAAATAGATGAGTTTTTTTGGGGGTAAAAGTTTAATAGATGAGTTGGTTTTAACAAACTTTATTGCTTATAATAATCAATAATGTAAGGGCGGGTGAATAAAAAAGCTGGCGACTGCATCTTTTTATATTAATTCAACTTTATCTTTAAAGAAAACAGTAGAAAAAAAAGCGGACATATTTTGGAAAATAAAGCTGTCCACATTTTTAGATTTGGATTCAATTGATCCAATAAAAAGTATAATGAATTAGTGATTAAACAATGGTATATATAAAACAGACATAGAAAATGGATTTACCTGACCAGGGTCCTCAGGAAATAAGCAACTTCTGTCTCCTTGTAACTATTTACAAAACCATGATTATACGAGTATCAAACAAACTACAGCGTATAAACTATAGTATGAATGATGTCTCTACATCAGTGTGTGTATATGTGGGTATTATGCCATGTATGTGGAACTTTAGTGCTTACATGCTGTTGGTGCCTCATATTCCCCGATGCAGTCGTACTAAAGTATGGATGACTCAGAGCCTCCAACAGTAAAAAAAAATAATATAAATACTTCATACATAATCACATCAATCAAAGATTACTTAACACGGAGAGAACAAAGCTTTATACTATCTTTATCTCTCTTTTCATAATTTTTAATAATATGTGTGTCTTTTCATCATCATCTAAAATCACTGAAATGATTTTCATTGACCAATAAATATATTAATGTCTTTTGGCTAAAGACTTTCTGTTCATAAAATAAAACAATATATTAATATTCAATTATCCATATACTATAATGGCATCTCCAATGGAGAGTCCTTGAGGGGAATCTTTAGAGAAAAAATAATTAAATAATTGGTAGACTCTACCAAAACCTAAGATTCGATCCTTAAAATCTTTAAATAAGGATCGATCCTTGCACTATTTGAGACACGTGGCGACACGCGATTGATTGATTTTTTTTTTTTTAATCTGAAAAAAAAAAAAAAAGTTAAGGACTCCACCCACAATGGTGTAACTATTGTGGATGCTCTAAGTCTACAACTAAATGCTCTAAGTCTACAACTAAAATATGTTAATCTAGTGATATCATACTGAGATGGATTTCCACTAACCAGGAATTGATACTCGGAGACCTAATACCCAAAATATTTTGAGATAAAATTTTATAATTATTGTTTTAGTAATCACTTGGATTACTGTAACAGATAAATATTTTCTCGAAGTTAAGTTCAGCATTATTTCTTACTCTACTGAAGGAAAATAAGAATATTGAGAATTTGGAAAAGACGAGTCACACCTCAATTTGACTATGAAGGAATCTAACGTATCCAATAGCTTCCGACAGGACAGAAGCTGTGTCAGTCTGCAAAAGATGGGTAAAAAAGGGATAATAAGGATTTAGATAAATATAAATAAAACAAAATATTTCTATGTTAAAAAGTTGATTTGATAAGATTAATAATGCGATTGGTTAATTAAAATTGATCTTTACCTTGCCAAATGGAGATACTAGCTGATGAAGCGCTGCGATCCGTCCTCCTAGTTTCTCCTTTCTCACCTTTAATTATCAATATATATAATAAATAGCAGAAAGTAAAAGCTTAATTTATATGCATGTGTGGTTATATTTTCTTACTAATTACCATGCATAGAGAAAACGTGCTTGCCTTGCAAGTACAAGTGATTAATATATTTGTATCTATAGCTAATAGTTTTATCATCGAATCCGAATTCTTATACGAGCCTCTCCACTGCTACGTATCGAAAAGTTACAGTAAGAACAAACTTTGAAATCTAAAAACTTAATAGCTACGGGTGTTGAGAAGTATTTGAGTACTTTGATTTTTGTGAAAATAATAGAGAAAAAGGAATAATAAACAAGGAAGAAGACAAAACAAGAAAAACAAAAGAGTTACGAAACACAAAAACCACAGTTTATTCTGTGCCCATTCTGTTTTGTTTGTTTCTTCTGTTCTCCTTTGTGTTTGGGTTTTTGATTTGTTATTATGATGTCAGGGAGAGATTTATATATTAAGTTATATAGGTTAATTAAAGTTTCGATGATATAATCAATTCGTTACCTTGAGGTTTGACTGTGACGAAGGAGAAGGTTGAAGCCTTGGCTTCTTATTAGTAGACCCACCAATCTCTAAGTTGTTACACTTCATCACATAAACAGATACCAAACAAAGCCAAGATCAATTAGTCTAGCGAAAAAAATCATGGCAAAAACCTATTTTGGTGAGTATTATTTTTAGATCCAAACCTTGAAATAAGACATAGTTTGTCTTATTCTTTTAAATGACCTTTAAGAATTCACTTTTACAAAGAAGATGATGTGCTTACTGATTTATACGTATATTAATCATATCTTGTTTCGGATTTATTTAGCATTATTATTATTATTATTTAAAAATATGTATTCAATCAAATTATTAGATCTAGAAAAAAGAATTACCTCAGAAGATGGATCAGGGGGAGTGTGTCTACCCTCGGACAAATTAAGACCATTGTGATTGGTAGAGAAATCAAACATACTGTTGTTGTTGTTGTTGTTGTTATCGTCGATGCTATTGAGGCTTGTTGTGGTTGTGGTTGTGACACAAGACTTGTTAGGAGGTGAGTTTGGAGAACATATGAGATGATGTCCATTGTTGTTGTTAATGATACTCTCTTGTTTGATGTCAACAACCCCCATGGAAGCTTGTTGATGGCTTAGGACTTGTTCTTCCCAATTCTCTAGTCTCATCTTCCCTTGAAAACTATGGTGTTCTTGTTGTCCATCATGATGATTATAATGGTTCATTATCTCCAATCTCTCCTCCTCTCCCATCATCAATCCACCCCTTAGGTCACAAATAAAATATTCGTATTAGATTTGCGTATTTGATACTGAAAACACACACACAAAGCAAAGTTTGGGTTTCATGGCAGCTGAGATATATGTAAGAACACATGTTTATGTTAAAGAAGAAATCAAGATTAGGTTACAACATGTAAGAACAAAGCCATAAAGTTAACTAGGAGAACTCAAGATCATGTCCTTAGAGAATGTTTCCGTTAAGAGAGACAAAGAGAGTTGGAGAGTTACAAAAGAAGTTGGCTAAGGCTCCAAGACTCAGGAGGGAGATCATTGCTTTCAAGCCAAGAAGAGAGATTAGGGTTATTAGGCAAAGACGGTGAAGAAGATGTCGCTGGATATGGTAAGAAGTGCGGCAAGAGAGTCGACATCATTCGAGGTCGGAGATCATTGTTGTTATGAGTCATTTGTGGCGGCAATGGACCTTGCTGATGACCCATCAGCGGTGGTGGTGGTCTCATGTCACCGCTTACTTTCCACCAATTAGGGTTTCCGGCCGCCATCAGCTGTTGAAGAACCGGCGAACTCTCCGAAACTCCTCTATTCATCCCCTTCTCTCTCTCTACACTCTCTCTTTAGATCTCTTTATGTGTTTACTAATCAAGGGCTTTGGAGAAACTTTGAGAAGTGTTGTTCTTTAGCTTAAGTAGTATTAGTTTCTTGGAGAAGTGAAAGAGAAAGAGAATGAAAACTCATAACCAACTTATATTTTCATTTCATTTGTTAATATGTGATGTTAATTTTATTTGGAGTTTTAAATTTTTTAAAAATGTTTTATATTTGTCTTTGTCTTTGTCTTCTTCTCTCTTTCTCGTTCCTTTAATTTCTTTCTTATATTTACTTTATTCAATGATATATATATATATATACTTTTCACCCATGCTTTAGCTTTATCTTAAAGTGGGGCAGAGAAAGGTGGTAGCTACGTTTATTATTGGCCCTTTATTATTTAAATCAAACATGAGTTGAGAAAAACAAACAAACAGTATTTTAAATCAAGAAAATAAAGATTATTCGAATATATTATATACGATTTATAAAATTTTCATATATATTTTACTCAAAATGTTTTGGGTATATCACAAGTGTCTTGCGTCTATGGTCTATGCATCCGCCTTTTTCATCGAATGTAAATTTAATTATCCTTTTTCCATCTTTAATCATTCTTGAAACTTAGTGAGTTTATTTTCAATTAGTAAAATTGCTTCTTTGATTTAATGATTTAGATTAATTAATAATATTAACTCGCAATGATTATATTCTGAACCAACACTAGTGTTTGGATTTTGTAGGTACTAGCTACTCGAGCTAACAGTTTTCCCCTAATTTAATATCCCTATACTAAATTAAAATGATAAACTAGCTACAATTTTGTTGATAAATTAACTTCATCTATACTTTTCTAAATCACGCTGCTATTTGATTTTTTTAATACCACAAATAGTTTTGTGATCTTGCTATAACTGGATTTCTAAATTACTCATTGAGCACATTGTATAAATTGCAAATAATTTATACTAGTCGGGAATGTAAAATTATAAACTTCGATAGTAACTCATATTCAATAAATAAAGATAACAACAAAAAATTGCAAAAATGATTGTTTTGTTGTTGTGTTAAACGAAAGATTCTATTTTTGCTGACGTTAAACTACTGAAATATGTTGCGTAGGGTTTTCTGTATTTGTAAAAACGGAAATACGTTTAACGAACTCTGTATTTAGATGATAGAAATGATTCATAAAAACGAGTCACAAAGTCGGTATGCATCATCGTACATGTTGATCAAATTCCTCATTTTCCGGTGAAAGGGAAGGTAACGATCGTAAGAACATGTATGTCTTGATATCATTTCACCGTGGAACAATTTCACTGTGTATTTTTATATATGTAATGTAATGTAATGTCACCTAAAAAGTATTCGCAAAAGCTTTTTAACAATACGAAAAGTTTTAACGTTTCTAAACAGATCTACAAATATGATGAATAGATTTTCAAAGAATTAAATATAACATTACTATAATTTGTTTTGACAAATTTATTTTATTTAAGGAATATATTATATATAAGAAAACAAAATCTCAACATCAGCTCAACTGTAATTTTATTAATACAATGAAAACTATTGGAGACTGTATATATTGCAAGTAATCAGATTTTAAATATTTTGTGGTATGTTAATTGTTTCATTTTCTTACAAATAACCTTATGTATATCAGTATATACTGCTTATACGTTAGATTCATGTACTCATGTATATTTTTATTACTTAACATATTAATTTTTATTATATTAGTTTTCGCCTTTCGGAGTTATGTGTGTCTTGTTTTACAATATGTTATGTTTTTGAACTTTTATCTAAATAATAGTGTAATTAACTAAAGCCTTTACAGTTTTGGGTTAGTTGATAAACTTCCAAATTTTTTAATTCAATTTGGATATAAGATTGGCGAGCCCACTCATTAGAAAGAAACTACAAAATAGTTTAGAGATATAAAATATAGATGGGACAAAATCCTATTTCAAATGCCAAAGAGTTTGGGAATCAAAAACACATGTATTTGATTTCATACAAAATCAGCTAAATAATAGAGTTAATAAATAAATTTTTAATTTTTTTACCAAAGGAAGAAATGAAGTGATTATAAAGTCAGTGGTTATAACACTACCAAATCATATGATTTCTTGTTATTGTTTACCAAAGACATTAACGAAGAAATTAATAAGTGCAGTCACACGATTTTAGTGTAGCACATGGGGAAGTGGCACAATTTTAGTGTAGCACATGGAGAAATACATGAGGCATTCACTGAATGTTGTTAGACAAATTATGTGACTACAATGGATGATGGAGGATTGGGGTTTAAAGACTTCACAAATTTAAGATGCTATGTTTGGCAAGCAGTTTTAGCGGTTGATTAAAAATTGCCACACTTTCTCTTAAAAATTTAAAGATTTACTCATTTGGTGAAATCAAAATATTCATAAATGAGCTACAAATATTATGTGTTACATTTTAGTATGTATTTATTATTTATTTTATGAATTTTAGTGTTTATAATTAATTATTATTACAACTGGTGATTAAATTTATAATATAAAAATGTTTAAGAAATTTTTATTAGAGTAATTTACTCTTAAATCTTTATTTTGAGGTTCACTTGTTTAGAAAAATAAGAATAGTTGTTGGAGATATTCGTAGTTGTAATTATATATGTATTTATATATACATAAACAATTGTACGTTTCTTTATTCAACCATAATAGGGTGGGGCAATTAAAAATGGCATATTTGAATGTGGCTATATATACACCCCTAGTTTAAATTGAGGAAAATTGATTTTAAGAAATAATTAAATATAAAAAAAAATTGCCGACTTATCGCTCCGGAAAGAAGTTGTGCTATACTGGTTTATGTAAAACTTTAATGTTTTCAATAAAATCCAATAGATGATAAAAAAGAATTTGCAACTTACCCATAAGATGACGAGAGCATTGTGTCATATGACGCACAGAAATGGAACTTGAATATCTAAGCGTGAACGATTTATAAAATTACAATTGAAAACTTTTTTTTATTGCAAACAAAGAAGAAGACCAATTTCTCGAAGGAGTCGATGTTCTAGGGTTTGGAGATCCCTAATATTCTCTTCCTATGTGATTTCAATTTCCAAGAAATTCTTACATCTATTTGTAAAACATAGAATATACGTGTCAGAAAATATAATATATTAGTACTTGTTAAAAAAATACTTGTTTATAAGTATTTCATATGTCTATACTAATACTATGTAGTCACACCAGATAAACTGATGCGTATAAAACTCATAGTGTTCATTTATTCGCACATTTACAAGAATAATTTAGCAGATAAAATCTACCTTTCCAATTTGCACAACTGAAAATTAGATCATGTACCATGCCCAAAGACACTTTAAGCTAATCGGGTATTAGATATATTTACTAATGTATCAATATGACTGTGTTCAAAACAAAAACAAAAATGTATCAATATGACTCTAACAGTAGCATTAGAGATTACACAGATGGAAATATATATAGGTATTTACTCGGAGCTGCTATATCTACCTCTAAACTTTCTTTTTAAAAGTAGAAATGCTAGATTTAAATTCCATCACCCGTAGAAAAGGAATTTAGCAACTGGTTTTTGTACCTGGTCTAAACAAATTATGAGTTTTGGTCTAGAAATTCTTAAATTCAAATAGAAAAAAAAAAACAATATATAGATATCTAACTTGGATAAAGTTGCTAACTTTAATCTTGGAGTTCATATTGAAGTAAATGAGTTCATTTATCCTAATATAAACTATATATAGTTAGACATTTAAGTTCTTCTCAAATTTATTTCTCTATTCGTATTTTTTTGCTTGGATTTTGAAGGTTAAAAAATGAGTTTCTTCAGTCTTTACAAATATTATATTTATAATTATATGATATTATGTGAAAAATTAGAAGTAATAAATATTTTACACAGAGAGAATCTCTACAAAGATGAAAACTAGTCTATAAAGATTGATAGAGGAGTTTAATTTGAAAAACTTGAATTATTTGATTTATTAATTTGACTTAACCGAAAACCAGACTAAAGTGAAACTAAATGAAATCTAAAACTATCTGAATATTAACTGGTTCTCAAATTTATTATCTGAACCGAACCAAAAACCAAACAATTTATGTTTTATAGTTTAATTTAATTTGAACTACATTACTCCTTCTATTTCTAATTGATTGATTTTTTGGGCTTTACATATATTAAAATGAATTACTTGATTTTATTAATTGTTTATTGTTTATTTTTATTTTCGTAAAAGAGAAAAAATTAATCAGAACAAAAAAAGATGGTGATTCAATAACTGTTTATGAAAATGAAGTTTGATCTTATTAAAAAAACTCACAACATCTATTTATTAAAACCAGAGAATGTATTTGGTCGAGAGTCAAATTGGTTCTTCCGATTCAATATGTTTTGAGTTTTCGTTCTAACACGCTTCCAAATCTTTGTCGGAGAGGATGTGTCGTTTCTTCCCATAATTATTCTCTTCATTTTTAATGTTTTCTTACTGCTTCTTATTTTATCATTTAATGCTTGCAAACAAACACCAAGCACCAAATTCCTCTTTCTTGTCTTCCTCAATCATCCTTTTTCTCAAAATTATTTAAGCACTTCTCATAGCTCATACTATTTATTTACCTTTATTATTTTTTAAAGAAGACTAAAATTGGAGATAAACAACATAATCTTTACTCGGTTAAACTTGATAGTAACCTGGAATGATTGGGTATGATCAACCCAAAATTATATTGTATATAATCGACTTAGATTACGTGTGTTTACGTACATTTTCTAATATCCCTATAGGGATATTAGAAAATCATTTACTTAATCTAAGTTACGTGTGATTATTCAGTTATATACATAGCCACAAAGATATGTGGATGTACATTTCCCACAAAACATCTCCAAAATCTCTTACGTAAGTAAATGATTTTATTCATGATATAGACACACATATATATAATTTTTTTTGTAGTTACTTTCCAAAATTCACTTTTGTGGACCGATTATGTACGTAAACACACGTAATTTATTTCAGTGAATTACTATGTTTAAATTGGACGAATCAATTCGTTTAACTGTTCACTTTTTGAGCAATTATCCAAAAAAAAATTTCAAGTCATATGGATAATCAAATAATTTTTAAAAAAATTATCCTACGAACCGTCCTAATTTTAGAATTTATATATATTTTGATAAAATTTAATTTTCACTTTAGTTTTGAATAAAAGAAAGAACCAATAATTGTTTGTAAAGCGAAAAAATTTCTAAGCAAAAAAAAATAAAAAGGAAAAGATAACCATTTTAAAAAGGAATGAAGCCGACATAACTGTCGTATTGGCACGACTTATCAAGCTATAAATATCGCTATTAAAGTATAAGCTGCCGTAATTGTTCGTGAATTTGTTTTCGGATGTGTGAATTTCTAATTGAAATGGACCCTTTTCTAAACTTCCAAATGGCGTTTCTATTTCTTCCTCAAATGTAAAACACTGACGCTTGAGAAGCCAAACTCTCTCTTCTGTTGATGCTTAGTTTGATCATTGGATAACCGGAACACTATTTCTTAACCATTTGCCTCAAACATCTAAATGATGTTAGAAACAACTTAAATACTTCAGTTCAAAAAAAAAAAAAAACTTAAATACTTATGTATCAAATGTGTCTATTTAATAAATAATAGGTTGAGAAAAAAAATCATCTTTCTTAAATCAAACATAAATTGAATACATCATGTTGGACCAGTTATTTAATGTTCTAAAATGTTAGGTTTAAAAATAAAATTTGGATTTGGGATCCAAATCACAACATGCATGTATCATCTTGCTAGTAATTTTTATTTGGTATTAAACCCCATGACAATTACCATATGCTCCATGTCAAATATTTTTTTTTTTGGTAAAAAATGTGTCAAATATATATATCACTTATTTAAATAAAATAAAAAGAATTGAATTGGTAGACCATATCTTTTTTGTGCACGTGGTACACCATATCTATGGTTATAAAAAACCATCCATCACTCTCAATATAAAAGAATAAGGGTGACCAAACTACATATCCTAAACACTCTCAAATCATGCCTTGTATTTTTATTTGTTTTTTGTCTTCTATATAAATATAAAGCTTATTTAGTTAAATATCTTAACTTTTCTTTTACAGTTTCTTCTCCGCTCATTGAGTTCTAATTACTTACCTCCCATATAAAGCAAGCCAACTATACTTTTGTGGATGGTGGAAGAACAATATTATCCATATATCCGTAACTCGAGTATATATAGGGAACATATATATAATACATTCTACATAATTATATTATTTTATTACAAATAAAAATATACATAGTATATATTCAACGTAAATATATGTGTATTTGATAATTTTATGTTCTCATATATGGATATAAATATTTACAAAATATCTAATTTATAACAGTTGATTATTATTATTTTGTCAATTTTAGTTGATTAATATTTTATTTTATGTTTACAAGTTTTAAATTGTTTTGTAATTTTTATATATGCAAACAAATATAATTTTTAAAAAATAAACAACTGATTTTGCTCATAAATAATTTAAACATTTCAATTATTTTAGATATATGAACTTGTCTATATTTACCGAATCTCAACTAAACCATAAATGTTAGATTCTAATACTTTAAAAATCAGATTTTTTTTTTTACTTTTACTTAATTTTGTTCATTGTTTTAAATTTATAATATATTTAATTTGATATATTATTTTAAAAAACAAATAAAAATGTTATCTATAAAAGTTGCATAATTGAACAGAAATTTATGTATGTATATAAATATTTATAATCAAACTAAATCATTAATATTTTATTTTCATTTATTAATTAGTTTTGTATGTGTAATTTATATGCATTATAAATATAAAATTATTCTAAGTAATAATATGTTGTTGATTTAAATAGACTTTTGATTTTTAATATAAGAATCATGATACTTATTCATTGTTTGTATATATTTGTTTAAAATGAACCATAACTATTATTTTGTTCTAATTAGATTAAAACTGATTAATTTTATTATATTTATTTTAATTTTGTTTTAGATTTTAAAATATAATATTTTTTAAGAAAAATATCCATATATTTTGAAACTATTTTTAACGTATATATATAACCTTATAGATCTTTTATGATGTCTTTAAAATAGGAAGAAAATAAAACTTAAATTCATTATATATATATAATTTTATAGATATTTTAATTTTTATTATTTATGTGGTTTAAAAAAATAAAAATATAATTAGAAATTTATTAAATAAATATAATTATAATAATATACATTATGTATAATTTATATTTTATTAAATTTATCTTAGTAAAAACCATTATAATAATTAACATGAAAACGACATGTTATAAAAATATATTTATGCATTATATACTGTAATAGACTATCTAAAAATGTATACCTTATTTTATTAACACCACTTGAAAATAAAACCAATTTAAAATAGCATATGTTATTTTTAAAAAGTGCAACTTCATTAAACTCTCGTTTAATATGAGAGATATTTCATTTGCGAAAAAGTGTCTATTAACTATTTAGTGAAAAACGCAAACAAAAATCTGTTAATGAATCAACAGAAATTTTAGATATAAAGAAGTATGATACAAACTGAAGTGTTACTTAAGATCCATCAATTTTCAACAATGAACATAGGAACAGTTAGAACCTAGGAGCATTAAAACACTAACGAATAAGAAAATACAAACTGTTTAGACGACAATCACTTAAATTCTCATCACAAGAAACAATTTTAAAAACATCAATATACACTTTATATTTTCCAATTTTTTTTTTTTTTTGGATACTGCGTTTCGAGACTTAAATGCAAAATAGAAGTTTTAACAGAATAAAAATAAAAAACAGTACCCCTGCCCGTGGTTCAAAATAGTAATCGGAACAGGCCATGTTTTAAAGCCCAGTTGTTTTCTACTACAAAACAAAACTGTATGACAAACTGATTTGGGTCGGTGGCCCACATGGCCTGCACGTGCAAAAGCTTATTTCTCTTTTACTCGAGAAAGTAAAAATTAAGGGTAGTCAAATAAATCAAATCCAAAAATCCGAACAAATACGGTCCCATAACGTAATGAATTTGATACCGAAGTGAATCTCACATTGAATGAAAATTGTTTATAATATTTCTGAAATTTATCCAAATCGAATCTAAACATGGATATGGATATGGATAGATACATGTAAAAACTCAAAAAATCAAAACTCTAAAAAATTATTTATATTAAACACTAATTCAAAACAAAAATTTAAATATTGTAAAATTTTATACAGTACCTAAATTAATTATTTATTACATAAATAACTAATTCAATATTTAGTTTAATATATTTTGCGGTGTTTTTTTTTTTTATAGTCAAGTTTATTTGATTCAGTTTTCACTTCAAATTTTTCAAATAACGTGTTTATATATAGCTTTATAAATTTTATTTTCTAATTTCATTTTTTACTAGTTAATTTTACGTATAGAAGAACCAAAAAAAAATCATGACAAGCACATTTTTCAGTTCAAATGTTTGACTTTTAGTCTTTGTTTACTGGGTATTTATTTGGTTTTTGAGTTTAATTGAGTACAAAATAATATTTAGAACTAAAAATCTGATTAAGATCTAAGATCTGAAATTATATTAAGTTGAACTGATTTTTGAAAATTGTTAAATCTGAACGAACCCGATTAAATCCTAAACAAATTTGAACTAAAATTTTATAATATCTGAGTGAATCTGAAAACAAAAATTCAAAATTTTAAATTTTGATTGAATCTAAGCCAAAACCAATTTTCTTAAATTAAAATATAAAATAAAATAAAATAGGTAGTTTGAATTATATGAAGTGAAAATTAAAATTGGAACAAATAAAGTTAATAAGCCACGTGAATCACTGGATCCACATAATGTAGCAACTAATATGATTTTTAAATGTATGACCATTTTTTCACTAAACTAGTTTCTAGTTTCCGGAAGTTAGAATGTTCGTTCTCTGTTTTATTTTAATTGTCGGTTGTATGTATAATAAAAAAATTATTTTAAAATTTTAATATAAAAATTATTAATTTATATGTTATATATTTTTATATATTTTATTCTATTTTTCTATTAATTAAAATATAGTTAAATATATATATAATATTATTTTATTTAGAAGAAATATAAAATTAAATATTTTTAAACCATGTACATAAATCTAAAACAACAATCAAAATGAAACAAAACGAATATAACTAAGTATTATTTTTATTACAACAAAAACTCTTTTCACACGTAGGGCTTTTTGCCTATATGGGCTTACTGTTAGCTTAAAACAAAAACTCTTTTCACACGTAGGGCTTTTTGCACGGGAAAATGACGGAATCATGTTCTAAAGACAACACTGGGCCACATGTCGTACCACTGGTTACGCGCGCGCGCATGTGATTATGCCTCCAGCTTCAGTCTCTTTCCGTTTTTTTTCTTTGTCGGCAGTCTCTTCCCCGTTTACTACCTCTCTTTCATAAGACAATCTGTAAAAATTAGAGATTTTATTCGATTTTTTAAAAATTTAATATGCTACTATGACGTCAATCTGTCGTCACTACTGGCTACCGAGTGTCACTTATCAAATGAAGTAACGAAGTTAACCAATTACAAAAAAAGAGTTGGTAGTTTGTAACCAAATGATTGTATCTCAATGAAACAACAGTGTAGAAACTTCCTCACCAGAGAAATGATTCTTTAATTTGACAAAAAAAAGAGTTTATGTTAAAGTGATATCTCCTTTGATAGAATGATAGAACTATTGGATTCAAACAAAGTGATACGTATCATTATGTTAATAAACCTACAAAAGGTTTGAAATAAGCACACCACTTAACAAGCGTTTCCACATGTATTTATCTAATATTACAGAACCTAATCCTCAGTTTCCTTCTCTTTACAACTATTGTACAAAACGAAACTCGACAGAGAAAAGGCTTACAGGGATTGTAGAGTAACTCCAATTAGCTTCCTTGTCTCTCAAGTCTTCTGGAAATTTCAGCTTCTCTTGCTAAAGTTGCTCAATATCCACCCAAAATCAAGTAGGTTTTGACCATATTGTATCTTCACGAGGTAGCTTCTGTATGGTATTAGTATGCTTCTGAGACCTGAGAGCATTCAAGATATATCATCATAACAAGAAGAACATATCTACATCTAGAGTCAGTAGTTAGACTCCCAAGCCACATTGATCAAAACAGCATCCTGATCAAACGTGGCTACATCCAATGTAGAGAAAACTGTAGTTACCTGTTATGCACATTGTCTTGTAAAAGAAAGCAACGTGCGCATCTCCCCTTGTAACAAAGCGCTTGTTTGATTCCAAACACTCAAGAAACGCCATGTCGGCTTTTAACATCTCTGCCTGATCATGAGTATCATAACCAATATCATGGCAATAACAGCAATGGTCTAACCAATCAATAGGCCTCTGATCCCATACCAATGAACCCCCATCTTTCCCACTAGACCAGTTGGGTCCACAATAATGCCCGTACCTCGGGAAAAGCTGCGAGAGAAACGCCCTCAGTCCTGTGTGCCAAGGAACCTTAGACACATAGGGTCTAAACCTATAAACAGTATTCACACTATTTAACCTGGAAGACTTGCGAGACACGGCATGCCTTTTTAACCCTCTGTTTATGGTAGTGGGTTTCTGCTTTCCGTCACCAGATGTTGCAACCCATGGAATAACAGAACCGAGGGACCAAGTCCATATCTTTATACCAAACAAGCCTTTCCCTTGCCCTAGAGAAGCCGTGGATGTCACGGTTTCTTCCAAAACAACATCTTTCTTCGAGCTGTTGCTGTTAAACCAGGACATACTCGGCAACACAAATTTCATCTGTAAACAGCACAATGACTTCAGCAACCAAGTATCAACTATCCACAAGATCTGTCATCTTAGAACATCATGTTCGAGTAAAAAAACAAGACTTTGGTTCTGCAACTTCTTAGAAACCGATCTATCTAGTGTTGATAAAGAGAGAACAGGAAACCTTATCACAATCCATGTTAAAGTATGAAGTATGCAGTTCACAGGTTGCTCAATCATTCTCCTTCACAAATTACACAATTTGAATCTTTCCTTCAGTTTTATTGGGCCGACAATATAAATGGACCGAGCTTTGAGCCCATATGGGAGCAATCTTATATTTTCATGAACAAAACAATTACAGCTTTTTGATTAAAGACTCTAATCAAAGGTGAATACTGAAGATTTTGTCTAGAAAACAAGAAAAATACACTCATTTGAAAGAAAAAAAAACTGTTTTTCTCCAATCAGTTGTCTTCTCCAAGAGTAAACTTGAAAAACCTCCTTTCACCAAGAGTAGCCACAGTTTGCTTCACGAGATCCTTTACCAAGACACTGGCTGCTCAAGCAACTTCCTCTTCATCTGGTTAGCAGTAGAAGAAAAGGGTCAATGATATTACACATTAAAACAATGAACTGATTCAATATAGTAGAAGGCAACTTAACCTACTTTTGGTTTCTGGAACTGAAGGAACATCTAGCGTTTCCTCAATCTTTTGCACCTCTTCAACCTCAGCTGCTGCAGCAAGTGTCTCCGTTTGCTCTTCTGTCTCCTGTGAATCATCTTCAGCTTTGGTCTCTATCACTTCTTCTTCTTCTTCACTTGTTTCTTCAGATGACACTGATACCGATTCATCAACTTTATTTGAGGTGAGAGAGGTTTCAGCTTCTTCCTCCCTCTTGTCAAGAAACGCAGCTATCACTTCATTCTTTCGAAAAGCAAGGCCAAAAGGATTCGTGGCTGTATGCACAACCCCTTGACTAACCGTTTCATCAAACTTACCATCATCTTCCTCTTTCATAGTCAAAGTAACACGTCCTCTCGCTATCCGCAGCACACGAACCTTAACCTCTTGTCCAGCTTGCAACGAAGAGCCACCACCCATCATCATGCTCCCAATCCCATCATCTGCTTCTTCATTCGTAGGTAGAAACCCTTCTTCTCCTTCTCCTATCGTTATAAACGCTCCTGACCTCGTTAGATTCTTCACAGTACCATCCAACATCTGCCCTTTCACATACTTTGAGCTGAACCCATCTTCCTTCTTCTGCCCTCCTTTTGAAGCATTCCTCTTCCCTCCATCCCTTGGCTTATCGCCACCCGACTGACGTTTGGGAGGATCATCATTCTCACGCATAGTAAGAGAAATACGTTTTGCCTCAATGTCAGCTTCCACCAGCCTTACTTTCACCTCTTGCCCAATAGTGACAACACTCGCAACATCTTTAACAAAGGTATCACTCAATTGAGAGACATGGACTAACCCATCAGTGAAGGCACCAAAATCAACAAAAGCACCAAATGGCTGGATGGCTCTTACTTTACCAGTGAAGGTAGCACCAGCAACAAGCTCCTCGTTCTTAACTGCAGGCATTTCACTCTTCCTCACAGGTCTTGCTGTTCCCATTGACTGAGATGTTGTAGTAGTAGGAGTAGGAGCTGCAACAGGAGAAGAATCTTGTTCCTCTACTGCCGCCACAACATCAGTCCCTGTGACTCTACTACGATGAGGATGCAACACAAACTGGCTTCCATGAGTAGGAAACAACTTAAGCGAAGTAGAAAGAGGCAAGACGAGTCTCTGAGTTGATGATGGAATATGCCTTTGTCCAGCCTTACGCGAGAAGCAACATTTGATGGAGCAATCATTCTTCCTTACAGTGAAAGCAGCTCCAGGAATGAGCCAGGCTTTGCTGAGAGAAGGAGGACTAACAGTAGCCATCACCTACAACAACACATAAAGCATTTACACACACTGTCAAGTTCAAAAAACAGAGACTGATATGAAGAAAGGCCACTCTTTTATCAAATTCGAAATGAAAATTATAGTTGCAGTCTAGTTAAACAACACGCGAAGAGTCGGTACAATGACTGCATTATTACTTTGAGAGAAACCCATTTCAGCATACTAAGAAAGGAGCTACCTTTAAGTTCGCCTTTGCTCTGAGAAAACTGTCTCAGAGAAACTTAACCGAGAAAAATCGCTACTTTCCTTGACAAATAAGCCTAAAGAGAAGCGACGAAAGAGGTGAGAGGCAAAATCCTTATCTCATTTTGTCTGCTCTGCTCTTCTCTTTGGATAAAAGAGATAAAGAAGTAACCAGAATTTGTGGCCTGGTGCTGATTAACTTGAGGGTAAATAGCCCAATACGGTGAAGTCACCAGGGTTCGAATTTTGGCTATTGGGGAATTAACATTTTGGTATCGCCAGGGACAGAAAACCTATACGTGGCAACACGTGACTAGTCTGGACCACTTATGTGGAATCAGGATATCCCTGCATAATTAAAAAAAAAAAAAAAAAAAAAAAAAATAAGAAGTCTTCAAAGATTACAGATGATCAGTCAGCTCCAGCTCCAGGTGAGTCGATGATATCCAATATGGGCTTGATGGTAAGGCCCATAAATACTCAAAACGCGTACCAGTGACTGTTGTGGGGCCAGACGACGACCATCCAATATTTTAGTACCAAAGACTTTAAGCTATCGACTCTCCAAGTCGTTGCTGCTACATATGGTAAAGATCATTCATCACAACTTTTTTTCACAATATCTAGGGCTCTTTAATAATACAAACAATGGAGATCCCTCAAATCATGTTGTGGCAGTTGAGTTTGATACAATCCGAAGCAATGAATTCAATGACACGGATGATAACCATGTTGGTATCGACATCAATAGCTTGATATCAGAGAAAGCAGCTTCAGCAGGTTATTACAAAGAAGATGGAACTTTCAAAAACATATCTGTTATAAGTCACAAACCGATACAAGCCTGGGTTGAATATGATTCATCAAGAAGTATTCGCCTTTGGAGTATTCATGTTAGAGATTACTTGCGGTAGAAGACCCGTCTTGCTACGAGCGTATTCGCCAAGCAGAGATGGTTCTTACTGATTGGGTGCTAGATTGTTGGGAATATGACATATTGCAAGTTGTTGATGAGAGGGTTAAACATGATGATAAGTACCTTGAGGAGCAAGTAACAATAGTTCTCAAGCTGGGCTTGCTCTGCTCGCATCCGGTTGCAGCCATGAGACCAAGCATGTCCAAGCATCTTCCAGTTCCTGGACAGTGTGGCTCAGCTACCTCATAACTTGCGTAACGTTGTGAAAGCAAGAGAAAACGTTGTAGCCACTGAAGCAACCGAGTATCCTGCGCTGCCTAGTTCGATCGCTACGGTTACATTTACGGAATCATTTGCATTACACAGGCGCTAAAAGATCAAACCAACAGGATCATCTTCTTTCTTCTCGTCTAATATAATAAACTAAAAGAAACTGCTGCATCTGAAGTTCTAAAATAATGTGTTTGGTCTTAACACGAGATTCCGAAGTAGGGTATGTAAATGCAAAAAGAGTAAATTGTTATTTCGAAGGATGTCAGATGGCAACAGTTTATATGACCAGAGAGATACTACGCAGAAGCAAAGGTATCATAAGGCAAAGTGTAGAGGATGATATGATGATGATTTTACATGTAAAGGCCTTCAGGGACGCCTTCTTTCTTCTTGAACATAACCTTCTCCTTTGCTTTCTTGAAATCCGGATGCGTCACCTGAACAGACCCAATCACACATTAGATTATCTGGCTAATGGTGTGTGTAAACCGAATGGTTCAGTGTCTTTTACCTTCATACGGCGCTCCCTGAGAGCAAGCAGACCAGCCTCAGTGCAAATAGCCTTTATATCAGCTCCTGAGAACTCGTCTTTTGTCATCACAAACTCTTCCAAGTTTACATCTTCCGATAGAGTCATCTTTGATGTGTGTATCTGTTTTAAAGAAAGACAAAAGCTCAATTTACAAGAAACTTTTGAACCAAGTTATTTCTTTGTTTTTCTCAGCATAGTTAAATTACCTGGAAGATGCGTCTTCTGGTTTTGATATCTGGAAGTGGGAACTCGATCTTCCTATCAATACGTCCAGGTCTAAGGAGTGCCGGGTCAAGACTCTCGATTCTGTTTGTTGCAAGGATGACCTTAACGTCTCCTCTTGAATCAAATCCATCAAGCTGGTTCAGAAGTTCCAACATAGTTCTTTGGATCTCACGTTCACCTCCTGAGTTAGCATCATACCTGTTTTATCACAATTTCAGATAAGTTTCCTATCTATGATGAACAATAGGTTATGAATCATGTCTGTATGTTAGACTTTGACTTACCGCTTGGTACCAACAGCATCAATCTCATCTATGAAGACGATTGATGGTGAAAGGTCGTCAGCAACTCTGAAAAGCTCCCTCACAAGCTTGGGACCATCTCCCAAATACTTCTGAATCAGTTCACTACCAACAACTCTCAAGAAAGTAGCTGATGTAGAGTTAGCCACCGCCTGAAAGAAAACAAAGATACAAGAGCTCACTTCCACATCGTTCAAAAGTAAAGTAATAACATGCACGAAACAAAAAAACAAGCCACCAAATTGCAGCAGTTACATGTTTGTCCAAGTGAACCAAAAGATCATCATCCCTATGATCTAATTTCCAAAGTTCAGGTGACCAACACAAAAAAAAAGGTTTGGCCTTTCGAAAAAAATCTTCTTAGAGACAGCCTCATAAGTTTCCTATATAACACTACAGGAAGAGCACCTTTGTAATCAGAGAGAATCTACTTTGCAGGCGACTCTAGATTCATCTGAACAAGTCAAATAAATTAATGTAACTGAAACCTATAAAGGAAACTAAGCTATACTCCTAGCAGAGCCTCACAAGAATTATTAAGCTAGATAACAGGAAGAGTTCCGTTTCAATCAGAGAGTATACTTCACGGGAGACTCTAGATTCAGCTGAACAACTTATATAGGGAACTAAGCTATACTCCTAACAGATACTAATACATGTTATATCATAAATAGAAAGGCAAACCTTAGCAAGCAGTGTCTTCCCAGTTCCTGGCTCACCATACAAAATCACACCCTTGGGCGGCTTAATACCAATGTCTTCATACAACTCAGGATGAGTTAAAGGCAGCTCAACAGCTTCCTTAATCTCCTGAATCTGAGCTTCTAAACCTCCAATGTCAGCATACGACTCCAAAGGAGCCTTCTCAACTTTCATAACAGACACCATCGGATCCACTTCATCTTGTAGAATCCCAACAACAGATAGAACCTAACCACAAAACCCAATAAAAGAAACATCATAACCACAACAAAGACCCAGTCTTTAAACCCTAGTCCACTTCATCTTGAAGAATCCCAACAGTAGACAGAACCTACCACAAACCCCAATTAAAGAAACATTGTAATTCACAACAACGATCCAGTCTTTAAACCCTAATCCACATTACCTTATTATGCATCAAGATCGAGCAACCAGGCTCAAGCTGATCTTTATCAACAAACGACATAATCCCAACGTAATACTCAGGCCCAACAGAAGACGAAACAATCGCATGATTCTCATCAATCAACTCCTCCAAGTTCCCAACACTCATCGGCGTCCCTCTCAGATCATCAACCTTAGATCTATCTTCCTCAGCCTTCTCCTCCTGAGGCTTCAACCTCTCCTGGTTCGCTACAAACTCTTCCTCCATCAGTAGATAGTCCTTGATCCTCTCCATCTTCAGCAGCCTGAGCTTGCATTTGGTGGAAGGAGTCACCGTCGGGAGCCGCGCCGCCGCCTCGGGTCCTTTTTGCTTGCGCTGCTTTCTCCCCACGCGAGACGGTGGTGCCGCGGGTTCGAACTTCTTCTCTTTCTTGTCTCCGCCGCCATCGGGTTTACGATCCCCTTGGCGGTTCAAACCTCCGGATGGTCCTTGACCCATGGTTCCGTCGTTTCTAGATTTGTTCCCGAGAGAGAGAGGTTTGCTTTGCTTTGCTTTGCCTTTGAGAGTTTCGGCTTTAGGAAGAAGAAAACTTTGTTGGGCCTAATTGGGCTCCGTGAAGAAGGCCTGTGTACGATTGAAACTACCCTACCCTTCCAAGGACCGAACCAAACATAATCATACACTGTGACGGGAAAAGGTCTAATTTCAAGATCAACTTTATCCATCGTGTTTATTTTTTCATGAACTTTGTAGCAGTATGTATTTTATATTGAACTAAACAAAAATTTAAAAAATACTATACAAATTTTATACATAATGCTTTTTCATTCTCGAACTTTATAGTAGGATATATTTCATGCTAAACTAAACAAAATAAAATAAAATACTACATATATTTTCAAAATTGTGCTATATAACTTATATATATATTGACCATCAAACGTGTTAGACAAAAAACTATAAATAAAAGAAAGAAAATAAATAAAGAAAACAAGCAAATTAGTTGCATGGAATTATATAGAAGATAAAACAATTATATAGATGACAAATGATTTTCCTTTGAACGTGATGGTGAGAGAATCTAGGAAATTTGTTTTGCAGTTTAGATCCTAAATTTTCTTTTGTTGGTTGAAATTTTTATTTTTACTTTTTTGACATTTATCTAATTGTTTTTCCATTATTTTATTTAATTGATGTTATTTTTGATTATTTATGTGTCATAATATGATTGGTCAAGTGACTTGTGCTTTGGTATATAGAGGATTACTAGAATACTTTAATTTTATTTTAATTACTATTTTATTTTTATACTTATTTTGTCCTTCACTCCTTTGTTACGAAAAATATTATTTATAATTTTGTCATAGACTTATTTTTCTAAAAAAATTATGTTGTCACAAATTTATTTGAAAAATTCTCTTAGATAGCATATTTTAGTTTATTTTTTAGAAAAATAATTCTTAAAGAAAAAAATGAACAAAATAAGTTTTATTAAAGGCTCAAAATGCATTTATTTGCATTTATATTCCTAGGGTTAACTAATTTAAACTTAGAGTTTAAAGTTAAATGGTGGGTTTGAGGATGGGGTTTCAAATTAAAAAAAAAAATGTTATTTTGGTCATTTTATATTTTGAGAACTATTTTTGGGACAAAAACTTAAAAAGTGTTGTTTAAGAGAATTGCCCAACTTATTTTGACAAATTTATTTCTTTTTAGCTACAAGTTTACTTAGGGGATATTATTCAATTAGTGATTTAAAATCAATTATTATTGTTTTATAATCTATCAAATATTAAAATTTTAAGTTAGTTTAAGTCGAAGAATTTAAAATCTCTGCAATATGCCTTAGATTTTGAATTCACTAATTTATTCATAAAACTTCATAAGAGATGATTTGAAATCAATTGAAAATACAAAGAATTTTAAAATCCTTGAAAGTTGAATAACACTGGATTTTAAAAACATAATTTAAATTATTAATTGAATAACACTAAATTTTAAAAACTGGATTTAAATCATTCATTGAATAACACTAGATTTTAAAATATAATTTTAAATCCTCCTTCAAATAACAGTATATTGTTTTTAGATTTAAATTCTGTTAAAATACAATGATGAATAACATTCTCTTAAATTTGACAGATTTGCTTCCAAAAAGTTGTCATGTTTTGACCACAAACTTATTTAATTTTTGACAGATTTATATAATATTCATAGATTTGTTTTTTCTTTGGCGACAAATTTACTTCAGTTTGATAAATTTAATTAGGATTCGATAGATATTTTTTTTCTTTTGGCCATAAATTTACATCATTTTGACATATTTAATTAACTTTGATAGATCTTTTAGCCATAAATTTACTTTATTCTAACTGATTTAGTTAAAATTCTAACTGATTTAGTTAAAATTTGATAGATTTTTTCCCACAGATTTACTTCTTTCTAACCAATTTAGTTAAAATTTGATAGATTTTTTTTTCTTTGGCCACAAATTTACTTAATTTTGACAAATTTAGTTAAGATTAGATATACTATATATATATATATGTTAAATGTTTTGAACTATCCAATTTCATAAGCAAAATCGAGGAGAAGAAAAAAAAAAACAATACATATTACAACAAAATATTAAAATGGCGTCATCAAAGACATGTTTTTTTCTTGTGTTCTTATGTCTCGTTGTTCTCTTGATCCCAAGTATGAAGAAATAATTTTGCTTTTTATATACGACATTGTATTGTATATCTCCTATCATACTTATAACTATATATATCATATTATATACGAAGTAAATGACGAAAAAAGATTCAAGTCCAAAGATTCTTTTATGTTTTTCTTATTAAATACACTAAACTTGTATTTTAATTATAAATTTCAGAATCTGCACAAGCGGAAGGTGGTGGAAGATCTTGGGAGTATGTGCAAGGTCCCTGCTCGCAATTTCCAGACTGCAATCAACATTGCAAGGACTTAAGATATCCAGGTGGAGGAAAATGCATCAAAGTGGCTAAAGATGTCACTTATTTGACATGTGCCTGTTTTAATTTGCACAATCTTATATGATAATATGTTTAAGATATTGAGCGAATGTTAAACTATTAATAAAAATGTTACAAATATTTACAAGATGTTTTTTACGGTAGAGTAATTTTATTGAGATTAGAAAAAATACAAAGTCTCAGACAAACATTAGAACGGATTATTACATAATATATGATATATAGTAAAAACAATAGACACAAATAATAAATAAATAGTTGATTACTTTGACCAATCAAAAAAATCGATTTAGTAGTATAAGTTTATATGATCTGTATTTATTTATAGAAGTAGTTAGTGTATTTATATTTCTCTTGTAAAGTTATGTTTAGATAAGAGTTTTGGTTTTTAAATAATTATTAATCTAATATGGTCTATTAATTTTATTCTGACCTGCTGAACAGATTTGATTATTCACAAGTTCTATTATGAGATTTTTGAGCAATTAGTCTGAATAACAACTAAAGAGTAAATATAACAACTCGTTATAATAACTATTGATGCATTAATTATTATTTGTTACTCTCTTTGTATCATTATAAGTGGTTTTTAAGTTTTTTTTACAAAGATTAAAAAAACATAAAATTTTATGTAATTTATCTTGACTATACAAAAGTAATATTAAATAAAATTAGTTTAACAAATAAGAAAAAATGATAGTATTTTGTAATTGGTTACAAATCTCAACTAGCATTAAATTTTGTTTAGAAAAGTGAGAACATCACTTATTTTGAAACAAAACAAAATTCTTTAAACAACTCTTAAATTGATACAGTATAACTTTAGGCTATATAATAACATTTATAGTTACTAAACAAAATATCACTTTTGGCTACAATTTCTTTAGAAATTTAAAATATCAATGTTGATTATTAAAAGGAAATAAAACATACATAATAGGGTCTACATTGAGCTGTAATTGTCAGTATATAATATTATAGAATCCACTTTTAGTGTAATTGTCAATATATCATATTATAAAATATTTTTTAAAATAGTGATATTTATCTTTTACAAAAAAATAAGTATACAAAATATTAAATAATAATAAATAAAATTCACATTTAATTTTAAATGTGATAAAAATCAAACTTAAATTTTTATAATTCATAATTTCCCAGCATCCACTTAATAATATTTAAAAATAAATATTAATATAATTTTGTGGTGAAAACTTTTTGAAAGATTACTAATGCTGATATTTTTAATTCTCGTGACCACGCATTTATATTGATAGAAAAAGGAAAAAATATAGAAAGAGTAAATGCACAAAACCAACCTCACAAACAACTTTGAATTGCAATGTCAGTTCTATAATAAGTTTGACTGTTCTTTTTTGTTTCCCTTCTAACGTTTTTTAATATTTTCCCTCCTAACTTGAACTCACTTATTTCGACTTTAATATTTTACCACCGAACTACCCAAACACGAAAATTTATTACAAATATTAAATCGGAAATATTTCAAGATAAAAAGATCTACTTACGTAAGTGTTGTTTGATAAGTACTACAGTTTGTTTTCCTGTATAATTACTTGTATATCTAGTAGATATTACATCTATTAAATGTCATATAAAACGAAAACCTGATTTCATTTCATTAAATTAAAATTATTTTTTTCATCTTAACTTTTTGAACAACTCAACTAATTTGTTTTTAGTTTCACTCATTTGTTAACTTCTTTTCTTTAAGTCTCGAACTTCAACTAACTCGAGGTGCGTTATAAACACATTTATATAAAGGGAGCTTATACTATAAAGTCTATAAATAGAGTTTATTATCAAAAGTAATCGATGTTGACATTAACTCATTAAGTGAAACACTCGAAAATAGTCAAAATATAATTTGAAAATGGACCAAGCCATGACACGACAAAGACACGAGTCTGATTCTAAGGACAGAACAGTAGCTTAAGACGCACGTTAAACCCAAAAGACATGATTACTATTATTTCTCTGACATCATCTTAAGCAACTCAAGGGAAATGAACTCCTCCGGTACTTCCCCCACCAGCTCCACCGCCTAAGCCACCGCCTATACCGTTTCCTAAGCCACCGCCTACACCGTTTCCTAAGCCACTGCCTAGTCCTCCACCAACACCACCAAAGCCAAGAGTACCACTGGGACCAGAGACACCTCCACCGACGCCACCGAAAGGTAAACCGTTGTCTCCGATGCCGGAATACCCACCACCGAATCCGAGGTAATTCTTCTGGTCAGAAAGTCCTCCTGGGACGTTTCTTGCGCCACAAGCAAAAGCTGAGGCTAGGGCAAAAACCAAGAAGAGAGTGAAAAACAACTTCGCCATAATCTTACTCAAGTGGTTATAAACTGTAAACTGTTTTGAAAAGTAGATAAGCTTGCCGAAAATCTGGGAGATATGTTGGGTC